>JAIEZT010001318.1:11472934-11522934 GCA_019594935.1 Periophthalmus modestus
GTGTACAGGGAGAAGGGCAGGGGAGAAAGTACACAGCACTGTGGAGATCCTGTGCTAAAAGACCAAGTGTCCAAGACATTCTTCCCCGGCTGCACGTGTTGCCTCCGGTCCATCAGGAAGTCAGTGATCCACCTGCAGGCACGTTGAGCTAAGCCAGCTTGTCCTGAAGCAGAGCAGGGAGGATGGTGTTGAACGCAGAGCTGAAGTCCACGAACAGAATCCTGGCGTAGGTTCCCGGGGAGTCCATATGCTGGAGGATGAAGTGAAGGGCCAGGTTAATGACGTTGTCTACAGGCCAATTGGCTCTGTAGGCAAACTGCAGAGGGTCCAGGAGGGGGGAGGTGAAGGACTTGAGGTGGTGCAGGACCAGGCGCTCAAATCACTTCATGACTACAGATGTCAGTGCCACAGATCTGTAGTCATTAAGTCCAGTGATCCTGGCCTTCTTGAGGACAGGAACAATGGTAGACAGCTCAAAGCAGGCTGTGACATGACATGACTCCAAGGAGGTGTTAAAGATGTCCGTGAAAACAGGGGTGGAAAAGGGTGGAAGGAGAGACACTGTCCGGGCCAGGAGCCTTACGGGGTTTTGTTTCATGAAAAGCGTAGTCACGTCCTGCTCCAAAACTGTGAGGCTAGTGGGGTTGTTACCTCATCAAAAACATATCTGGAGTTGTGTTCTGTTTCTTTCACATATTATTAGTCTATCCACATTTCAAAATGCTCTGTTCCACCTTGTGATGCCACCAAGTATAGATTTCAAATTAACAGCTACGTTTTGTTCAACAGAGATTGGCAATTCCAAGGCTGAAATTATCCAAATGATTCTATTGAAGGTATATGGAGTTTAAAAACATAGTGGAGCATCTCATTACGACAGGACATCACAAGGTGGAGTGTTGTCTGTTTGAGAGAAGAACACAGGGTATGTTTTAAATGAGCAAAACAATATTATAACAAATCAGAAAATAGTGTAATATGGGCCCCTTTAGTATTAGTGCTCTATAAAATATTGTGATGTCATCTGAAACCCAGTGATTGGTGGTTTTCAAATTCAAATAGAATAGAATTGTCATACTCACATTGTGCTTTGCAATGAAACATCCAAAAGTTAAATTCACAAATTGTTGGACCTGATCATTTCTATCAATGACCAGACCCAAGAACTCACTGTATTACAGCACAAATCTGGATTTGAACAATATTCATTTTAACAGCCCCATATGTATTAAATATGATTGGCCTATAGAATGTGGTGATGTCATCCAAAACATATAAATACTGGCTTTACCTGTGACATCCATGCTGTAACATCCACGGAAAAATATGTGCAATAAGTGTCTTGCCCCAGTACATATTTTTATTGTCCAAGAATCAGGACAGTTGTTAGCATGCTAGTTATTGTTAGCTTTACCATTCAAAACTCCGCTCTGATCTCTGAGAGTTGTGAAAAGTGCTTGTAAACTTGTGTTGATGAATAATTAGGATGGTCAGAATGCATAAGGTAAGTGAAGAATAGCTTTGGGCAACTGCAAACCACTTAAAATGAAGTACTTCTGTTTTTCACTTTTTTAAAGTAAAAATCAGATACAACACCTTTGACAGTAGAGTTAATGATCAATTCTAATCCGATTTGACAACTAACTGCTCTACCTCTGATCTGAACCTTTGTATTACATAATGCATATTTCATAGACCTAAAAAACATGTAGTACATGGTAAAAATTGTTGACTAATTCTTTGCATTTTGAACATTCCTTTGTGCTGCAGCAGGCAGAACATCACACTTAGAGATTAGATCTGAACTCTGGTGAAATCAGGCGCAAACATCAATAATAAAAATGTCTTTAAAAAATGTTTCATATTATTGAAGACTGACACTTGTCACTGCGGAAACACGGCTGATTTTCTAGCTACTTTAGGATAAGAAATGTGTCAAAACCTTTCGCCCACATTGGCAGCAGAGAGGAGAAGTACATCAAGACCTAGGTTAGTCCTGGTTTAGTCCTGGTTGAGATCTGGTTTAGATCTGGTTTAGTCCTGATTTAGTTCTTGTTTAATTAGAGTTGTGGACACTGTTTAGTTCTGGTTTAGTACTGGTTTAGTCATGGGTTAGTCCTGTCTTAGTCCAGATTTAGACTTGGTTTAGTTCTGGTTTAGTCCTGGTTTAACTCCGGGTTAGTCCTGGTTTAGGCCTGGTTTAGTTCTGGTTTAGTCCTGGTTTAACTCCGGGTTAGTCCTGGTTTAGACCTGGTTTAGTTCTGGTTTAGTTCTGGTTTAGTCCTGGTATAGACCTAGTTCTGATTTTAGACATGGATTTGGACTTGTGTATACAATCTGTACTGAGAACACAAGAGCTGCACTAAAACCAGACCTAAAAATAAGACCTAAAGGTTTAATCCAGGTTCTATCCAGGTCTAACCCAGAACTAAACCCAGGCTATAACACGTTTAAATAAATATTTAACTCAGACTATGACATGTTTAAACCAGATTTCAGGTCTGAACTGGGTCTTCCCCAGGAGTAAGCCTGGACTAAATCAGAAGTAAACCAGATCTTTAGTTGGTCTATCAACTTTGTCCTGACTACTACAGAATAACCACATAATAGTTGCACTAAACCAGGACTAACCTAGGAGTCAGGACTAAAGTAGGTCTAACCTAGAACTAAACCAGGCCCAATCGCCCCTGATGGACAAATACTGAACTGCAATTCGGAAAATCCTGTGACCAAGTCAACCTGAACATAACAGTTTACTAAACTCAAATCTCTTACACATTGTTCTTCACTTCCGTTCTTGTAAGGTTATGGCTCATTATTTTTAGTTGATTAACACAATTAAGAGAAATTCTATTTGTATCATTCAATCTGTATAAAGATACTTTTTATTATTATTTTATATTTACAAATTAATGAATTATTGGATTTATACAAAACATTTCTTGACACCCAAAGAAACAAATGAACACAATTACTTCAATGAGTGTTGCACCTGTAACTGTTTACACCCTCTGACCACATTCACAGTTTCATACATGTACATCTCTACTACGATAGAACAGATCGCCAAAGCAAGTCTATTTGTAAAGCACAATTCGTACACAAGGTAATTAAAGGTGCTTTACAGAATAAAAAAAAACAAAACATTACAACAATACAACATATCAAAACATAAACAATCACAATTAATCATAATAAGATTAACATTAAAGGAGAAAAGTGCAGAATAAAAACCTTTCAGTCATAGGCACAGCTAAAAAGAACTGTTTTGAGCCTGGATTTAAACAAAACATATCTATTTTAATTAATCTTGAGTTGAGGGAAGTTTACATTTATGCTGTTATTATTGGCAGTAGATTATTATTACAACTGTTTCTGTATATTAACAATGCACTTTGTAACTTGCTGAAGTGTTTGCCACTTGTTTCCATGGAGATGTTATTGCCTAAAGGGCCCATATTACACAATTTTCTAATCTATGTTATAATGTTGTTTCCTCATCAAAAACATGTGTGTTTCCTCATCAGAAACAGTTGTGTTTTGTTTCAGTCACACATGTGAATGAAACTAGAATCATTTGGATCATTTCAGCCCTGGAATTGCCCATCTCAATTAAACAAAAGACAAAAAGCATCTGTTAACTTGAAGACTACAGCTTCATGACATTACAAAGTGGAACAGAGCCTTTTGAGCTTTAACAATGTAGATAGACTAATAATAAAGGGTTACTCAAACATGTGTGAATGAAACAAAACACAACTCCAGGTATGTTTTTGAAGAGGTAGCAGCATTATAACATGGCTTGAAAATTAAAGAGTCAATTTTTCCTAATAGAGGACCTTAAAGAATGTTCCAGCTATTCCTGCTCTGTTTCCAGTTCCAGGTCTAACCCAGTAGTAAACCAGGACTAAACCAGGTCACACCCAGTACAAAACTAAGTCTAACACAAGGCTACACTAGGTCTAAATCAGGTCTAATCCACTACTAAACCAGGACTAAAACAGGTCTAACACAGGACTACATCAGGTCTAAACCAGACCTAACCCACTACTAAACCAGGACTAAACCAGGTCTAACACAGGACTACACCAGGTCTAAACCAGATTTAACCCACTACTAAACCAGGATTAAACCAGGACTAAACCAGGTCTAAACCAGGTCTAAACCAGTTCTGACCTAGGACTAACCTAGTACTACTTTCATCATTGTCTGTCAGTATCTGTGTCAATGACCTATTCAAATGCAATTAATTTAAATGTGATTTTATATTGAAGTACTGAGTATATTTATATGAGAAAAAAGTCAGATAACTAGAATTATCAGATAACTCAATCATTAGATCTGATTATTGGTATATGTTTAAACGGATTATCAAAAATACCTGGTGATATTAACATTCCACAGCAAGATGGATTCTCACAATAGTTTTGAGTTATCTAGTAAGCAAAATTGGGTGAGCGGACCAATCACAAAGTAGCATTGAAAAGCACCAAAGCGAATCAAAACAAACAGTGATGCCGAGAGACATACTTTAGCCTTTCTTCTTTCTTTCTTCACAGAAACCCAGACTGTTTATATTGTGAAAAAAATTGCAGAGGGAAGCATTTTGTGCATTTGTGAACAGGGAAGATGCCTGTGCTTTCAACTGGATTTAATTCAAGTTTGATTTTTCATCTTATTTTGCTGCTGTGATGCTTTGACCAAACAGATCCAAGTATTTGTCACGTTCCACCTTTGCCCGATCATTTTGAGTGAGAGCCATCCCCGATTGATGTATGTGCAGAACTCAATTCAGAGTCCAGCACTGATTGAGCCAGGTTACGGGATATGTGTCAGTTCATCAGTGTATCCGTTATATTTGGAAGGGAAAGTACAATAGATTTTAAAAGAACCCTTTCAATCATTAAAATGTCCTCTTTCATTTTTGTCAGAACTTGTACAGGTGTGAACAGTTAAAGAGAAATCAGATTGCTCACATCAAATCAAACACATGTTTATAGGACATTTCAATAATCTGATCATTCCAGAAACTTTGTTCTACAGAACTGGCTCCTCCCTCCTCTGGCTCTGTGTGTATGCTGTAGTACTGAACCAGTCCAGGGAGTCTCCTCTGTAGGACATTCCTCACAGGTTAAGACTATTGTTGAGCTAATCTCTGTAGAGTGAAGGTGTCTAAAGCAAAACCAAACTAGAACTATGAGGCTTAAATTAAACACAAGTGACATCAGGGAAGTTCAATAGCTCAGTGAGAACTATACAGCTGTAACATGCATGCTCCGGATAGTTTTATGCATGTCTGAATATACTGGAATAGAACTGGCTCATTGAGTTTGGTCAAGACACTTCTCTCATTCCCTTAAAAAAAAAAAAAAAAAAAAAAAAAAAGTGGACCCTATGTCACTTTTTTCAGTATTATCCTCTTGATTTGATTCAAAACAAAAAAATCAAATTTTTAGATCTATTTAAAATTCAGTTTAATTTAACATAATTTAAAAAGGTGAAATAATTTGTTATGGGTATTTAAATCTATTGGATTTCAGATGACATCACAACTATAGGCCAATAATGTTTAATAGAAATGGGGGCAGCAAAACTTTATATTGTTAAAATGCAGATGTGTGAGTCAGTGAGTTCTTGGATGCTATTTGAATTGTGAATTTACCTTTTAGATATTTCATGCCAAATGACAACGTAATCAATACGGAAATGTTAAAAAGCTTGCCCCCATCTGGGAGTATGACATCATCACATTCTAGAATCTGAAAACCACCAATATTTGTGGAGACCAAAAGCAAAGTCCCCATGAGATAAATCTTTCAAAATTATCAGCAATATTTACAGTTGTAAAGTTAGACTTAAAGATGCACAATATAACTTTTCTGTTGGGAATTGTTATATTTGCTATTACTTTGCTTGGAATGTTCTCTACTATTACATTAAACTTATCTATGTAGCATTTATTCACTTATAGGTGTTCAAAAGTAACATGCATTTATAGTGTGAGCGTATTCACCTTTGCTCAGATACGATGTGTAACTCGACCTTGTAGCGTCACCTGCTTGCAGAACCTTCCAAGCAAAGTCCATAGATACAAGCAGGTTTTGAACCCTCCACCAGAAAATTAACATTGTGCACCTTTAAAGCTTGGATTGTTGTAATTATGGTTGAATGTAAGTCAATGTCCCAACAAGGCATAGAAACCCGACAAGTGTTATCATGATGCTAAAATTTCAATTAAAACACTCTTTATTTAGACAAGAATGTGATTTTCAACATGAAATGAAGTGACGTGCAGTCAGGTGAGGCAGGTGAAGCCGCGCCTCACCTGTCATCACAGAGAAAAAATACATGAAATGGTTATATTTACCCAATGATGTGTACTATAAAGTTATATTCTGTTTAACTTTGCAATTTAATTTATTTTTTTTTTATTCAAAATCGCTGAATTTTTACGTTTACTGTTAAAATATTGAGAAGAGACGTGTAGAGAGGCACCAGCTGGTCGAGCCTCACCATGGACTGACTGTGCTGCTACTTTATGGGCTCACATGGGGAGCGACTAACTACAGCGTGCAGCGACACTCATCGCATGGGCTTTAAAATCGAACACACGGGCAGCGACAAACTGCAGCGACAAACTGAAGCGACTAGCGGCACCAACTAGTTCCCAGGTAGCTGCTTTTTTTTAATATATCTCTGTAGTCTTTTTGAGATA
Organism: Periophthalmus modestus; assembly: GCA_019594935.1. Classification (NCBI taxonomy): domain Eukaryota; kingdom Metazoa; phylum Chordata; class Actinopteri; order Gobiiformes; family Gobiidae; genus Periophthalmus; species Periophthalmus modestus. The sequence goes on from JAIEZT010001318.1 coordinate 11,479,650, forward strand.
TGTCACAAAGAATTGGGAAATCCGACACGGCGAGTATGATTGTGGACAGTGCAGCTTTCTTGCATCTCATTGGCTCATCAATCAAACTCTCGCTGATTGGCTGTTGTGCAGGCGACAGTGATAAAAGTAGAACATTTTTCAACTTTCATTAATTAGGCGTGCGTGTGCACGTCGACATGCACTAGCACGAGGTTTTCACATGTACTACTTTCTCTTGTCATGGAGAAGAGAGAGACTAGCGATTTTCGGTACCACTGGAAATAAATGGAGAGCGAGCGACGTCGCTCCCCGTGTGTCAAGCACATTAAGCGGCTGTGAAAAGACGCCGGGTGAGGCGCGCACTTACCTGGCCTCATGGTAGGGGGCACTCATGAGCCCAGGGATTCTTTCAACTCCAATAAGGGCCACAGAATAGAGACAGCAAGCTACAGTTTAGAGTTAGCAAATCAAGGTTAGCAATCCGTTCACTTTTTCTTTTCTTGTCTGACCCTACTTTTTAAATGAAGGAAGATTACATATTAAAGTTCAAGCAGTTTTCTAAACTGTATTTTCGGTTGAAGCAGGAGGTTATAATTAAAGGAAGGCCAACGTCGGAGCTAAATGTTTGCTCCAGACTACGGGACGAAAGACTCGCTCTTTTCCAAAAGTGGAACGAAATGACTTCAATCCATTGAAAATTGGAGAACAAGAATAAGGATAAAAAAAACAATACAAAACTAGCTTGCTTTTTATTTCATACTATTAGAGCTATTTCATACGGACTTTGGAACCTTTATTTTGAAATTATTTTTTTATTTTTGCCCCAAGTCACTTGAGAAATTGGCCCATGGCCAAATTTACTCATCGAGACCTGGTTTACATGTTTGTAAATCTATTGTGATGACATCAGTGCCTCACCAGCCATGAATCTCACCGCACGTCACTGATTAAATGATAGTACTGGTACTTTTTTTTATATTGTCCTTATATCTGTATAAACCCTCAGTCCAGGTAGAGGTTCCATAGTGCTCCATGGGCATATACTAGTCTATGTGGTCTGATACAGCTCAAGATCATTTAAAGGTTCAGGAACGGTTCATTTCTGCAGTGAATGTGACTTTGTTAGTATCGATACTTGCTCAAATGAGTATGTAGTTTCAATACTAGTTTTAGTATGGATTAGTATCTGATCTGATACTTTTGACAACCTTGCGTGTGTGCGCACGTGTGTGTGTTTGTGTGTGTGCGTATGCTTATGTCATAACCGTCTTGGCTCCATGAAGATAGATACATGGGGGGTATTCTATATGTATGTCTATAGCAGAATGTTCGGCAGTTTCTATGGTGACACAATGCACACATTAGCACTGTCAAAAAGGTTTGAAGATCCAAGTTTGAAAACCCATGAAAATACAAAATGGATTTAAACAACACATTTTCTGGAGTCTGTTATCAATTCATGGTCCTGTTTGTGTTTGATTTTCACCAAAAAGGTGAGAGTGTCTAACTGAAAAACTAAAAACAGAAATATGACTTTATTTATTTATTTATTCTCTTATGCTACAAGTCACGCCAGTTTAAATAAAGATTTAACATTTTAATAGTACTTCCTGTAACTATATACAGTAGGTCTAGGCTTACAGTACATTTCTCTGTAGAGCCAATGTGTCAATCACAATCTTTAGACAACCTTAAACTCAACCCCTGCGTGTGTGCATGCGCATGTGTGTGTGTGCGTGTGCACGTGTGTGTGTGTGTGTGTGTGTGTGTGTGTGTGTGTGTGTGTGTGTGTGTGTGTGTGTGTGTGTGTGGGTGTGTGCTTGTGTGTGCTTGTGTGTGTGAATGGAAAAACAGACAGAAGTGATCGAAACTGCTTCAGGCCAAAGTCAGTCTGATGACAGAAGAACATTTACAAGCTAAAAGAATGCCTAATGTCTGATAAATATGTGATCAAGTGACAGCCGGCGTTCTCTGTATTCAAAACAGGACAGGTATGGTATGAAGTAGTGTTCTGCTTGGAGCCGATTTTTTCGCCAGCAGATTGCCTCAGTAGATTTTTTGCTGCTCTTGAGGAGAAAATAAGCCCAAAAAGCAGAAATTACGCAATAGTTAAATTACGCAATAGTTATAATTCTACTAATAAAAACAAATGAAAACACCTTTATTTAAAATGCCTCCCTTCTGTGTACATTCTCTGCATTTTGGATGGAGTTTTCCATGTTGTTGTCATAGATAGAGGGATTCTTTTTTTAAACTCAGCACTACTTCCTGTGTTTTCTTCTCAACTTTTTTTGTTTTTTTTAAACTGTCACTTAACTGGTATAAAACTAGTATTATTATTATATAAATATTTAGTACAGGTACTATCCCATCAAACCAAGCCAGAATTAGAAAAACATGAAAACCTTTTGCTCTTTAATGTATTTCTGTAGCCGTGAATAGAAAGTCATGTAAGCTTTTAGTATCTATAACAAAATTAGACCCCAAAACCATTATATTTAAAACCACATAGTTAGACATGCCCAAAAACCACTTTGAACCATTTTATGTTTAATGACCCATGCTGTTTTTACAAGAATCCATTTGTCCAATTATAACTTCATTAGCAGCCTAGACATTATAGACTCCTCCATTAAAAGACTCCACACACCTAAATACGACTAAACGCTGCTAATGCTAACCTGTACTTCCTATCTTAAACAGATCTAAACACGCATTGGTTCAAAATGTGGATAATTTGTACATGAATCTTTTGTCTAACTGCCTGGCTAAACCTTTAAAGCAAGTTATGTCATGAGTCGCTTGTACAGGGAGTACAGAATCAGATGTTGTAATGTCATGATATAATTTTTATGGGAGTGTTTCAGTTTCTTGAAAGAAATATCACAAAATAAATACCACAAATGTCCTATATTACAAAAAGCTGAGCTTTAAGTTATGCTATAATGATAATAAACCTTCTAAAAAACATACCTGGAGTTGTGTTTTGTTTCATTCAGACATGTTTGAAAAAACCTTTATTATTAGTCTATCTACATTGTTAAAGCTCAAAAGGCTCTGTTCCACTTTGTAATGTCATGAAGCTGTAGTCTTCAAGTTAACAGATGCTTTTTGTCTTTTGTTTAATTGAGATGGGCAATTCCAGGGCTGAAATGATCCAAATGATTCTAGTTTCATTCACATGTGTGACTGAAACAAAACTACATGTCTACATCTCCAGAGCGCCACCTTGTAGTGGTAGTTATTATTTAACAGCTTCTTTTACCTTTAGTTCAGTAGAGATTGGCAATTCCAGGGCTGAAATCACCTAAACGATTCTAGTGAAGGTGTGTGTTTAAAAACACAGTGGAGCACTTCATGTATTACCACATAACATATAGTATTTTCCGTTTGTCAGAAGAACTCAGACCAAATATGCAGGGTTTGTGTGTTAAACATGTGTGGATGAAACAAAACATAACTCCAGGTATGTTTGAGATGAGGAAACAACATTATAAAATAGATCAGAAAATAACATAATATTGGCCCTTTAAGCCTTATCATTATTTGTTTGGGATTGAACAAACTGGATTTCAGCATTGAAACTGGTAACCCAAATAAGAGAGTCATGTGAAGCTCATTCTGCTTTCTGATTGGATAATCATCTTGGCTCCATGGAAACAGATACATGGGGGGTATTCTATTTGTATGTCTATAGCAGAATGTTCAGCAGTTTCCATGGTGACACAATGGACGCTGTCAAAAAAGGTTTTAAGATCCAAGTTTGAAAACCCAAGAAAAGGGATATAAACAACACATTTTCAGTCTGTGATCAATACGACTGTCCATGGTCCAGTGAGTGTGATTTTCACCATAAAGGTGAGAGTGACAAACTGAAAACCTAGAAATAGAATTGTGACCTTATTTACCTGTTATGTTACAAGTCACACCAGTTTAAATAAAGATTTAACATTTTAACAGTACTTCCTGTAACAATATACAGTAGGTCTAGGCTTACAGTATATATCTCTGATAGAGCCAATGTGTCAATCATAGTTCAATACCAGCTTCTGAACAGAGACAAAACAAAATGCTTAAATTTCCGTTGCTTAGCAACAACTTCAAAACAAAACAAAATTCCCTGGATTCCCATAGATGATAAAACATTAATAAATGTTTAACTTACAACGGAAAAGATTAGAGTCAATATCAAAAGGAACACCTACGAGTCAATCGAACAGCACTAAAATCATGACTGAGTGGAGTGTGCATGTCCTCCCTGTGTTACTGTGGCAGTCCTGTCTCCTCCTCTCAGTGAGGAGGCTGTGGGTTAGACTCCTGGTCTCTCTGAGTGGAGTGAAAAGAAGAAGTTTCTAATTGATAAATCTAAATTTATTTATTTATTTTTTTTTCCTATACACCTGCAGTGTTTTTCCTTAAATAAATGCAAGATAGATTATGTCTTGCTGTGCAGAACTTTGACATCTCCATGGAGATAAGCACACGTGGTGGAGTCATCAGAAAAGTTACATAGTGCACCTTTAACTTAAAATCCTGACCCATTAATTATGCCCAAAGAGTTATTTAGTACTTTTCCCCATACATATTTGAAAACTTGGTTCTGTGTCATGTTGAAGACAGCTTTGCCGATTGTTTTTTAAGCAGTGGAAAAGATGACATCACTTTATGATTTTTAGTTGGAGCCTGGAACACTTCAGTTGTTGCCTCAAACGCTGCAGGCTAGAGTTTGTTTGTCAGGCGAAGCGTGGAGAGATGCTTTGGTTTTGACATGTTTAGGAGCATTGCGCTGAGTGATGGGATAATGTAAAACCACATCATGTATGACACCGGTGTGGCACAAAAAACTGGAGACTAACTGGACTGGCCTCATGTCACTTCACAGCTTGTTTTGAGTCTACGGGTTGTATTTATTCATTTATGTATTGTTTATTATTATATTGTGTGCTCATCAATAGCATACAAGGAGTTGTGTTTTGTTTCATTTACACATCTTTAAAGCAGACATATTGTGCTTGTGTCTGCTCTATAGTTATAATCTTCAACACCTGTGGATCATTATGTTATAATTTGCATATTTTAAATTGCAATATTCATCTAAAAAGACCTAATAAATGAAACAAATCCACTGACTTCTGTGTTAGAAAACTGCGGTGCCCAATGGGAGCTGATGTCCATTTGGTTGTACCAAAATGACCACATGACATGCCAAATCCTACAGTTATCGCCGATTAAGAAAAATAAATTATAGAACAAAGTAAGTACAGAGCAATGGGAGTATGCCAAAGTGTTGCAGAGTACACACAACAGCAGTAAACACATTCTGAGTTTAATGCTATACTCTGCAACATTTCAGGCAGTGCAATAACATCTTAATGGAAACGAGAAAAGTTACCCATTGCACCGTTAAAATGACTGCACGCTAATATATATATATATATATATATATATATATATTATATATATATATATATATATATATATATATATATATATATATATATATATATATATAGATATATATATATTATATATATATATATATATATATGTATATATATATAAAATTTAACACTTTTTTTTTTTTTTTTTTACATCTGGGCAGATTAACACACTAGCTAAAAGATAGTGTGCTAATAATTTCAGTTTAATGTTAATTAATTTCTAACTTTTTGACAAATCCACCCAGTTATTTCTATGATCTGACTTCCTCTAACTGTCCTTCAGAGTGATGAAAAATGTAGGCCTAATCTTTCGAATTGTCCAAAGTCCTCAAAATGTCACCTGCAAATGAAAGATGAATGGAAGAATTTTTTCCCCCCACGTATTTGAGCAAAACCTGTCTCAGTACAGATATATTGTCTAAGCAGCTCTAGAGGTCAAAATAAGTCAGCTGTGTACTGTCTGCATCTAATTGTAAAGTGTTTTGTGTGCATGTTAACATGCTAGTTGTTGTTAGCTTTTTACGGCAAAACTCCGTTGTGAAAAATGGTTATAAACTCATTGCAGTGAATAATTAGGATGCTCTAAATGTCTAAGGTTACTAAGGAATACCTTTGGACCATTAGAAACTGTTTGAAATGAACTCATTCTGCTTTTTTAAGATAGTAAAAATCAGGTACAGTGCTTTTAATAATGGTAATAATACTCTTTCTTACAGCCTATGCGAATATTAATTATGTCATTACCAGAAACAAAAACAGCAGGACAAAGGTCATGTTATCGTGGTGCATGCTAACAGGCTAACAGGCAAACACACTGTTGATATTTTCATTCAGAATGAAGGTCTGTGAAATCCTGCAGGACAATGGCTAAAAACAGACAAGAATTTAGCCTTAGAGACGAGATAAGGAGAAAGTCCAACTATGAATTGTTGTTTAATTTTAGTGTTTATTTTAGTTTATTTTTAAAGGTGCACTGGGTAACTTTTCTGTTTGCAACTACCTTGGATGTAGGCTATGGAGCTCAACAGTCGCATCCACTTCGACATCTATCCTGGTTCCAAAAGTAAATTTTCCAAAGATTTTTCCCATAGACCTTTCTAAAAAATTAAAGACACTGCGGAGGCTAACCAGCTATTTGCTAACTAATATCCATAGTCCAGTTGTTTTAAGTCCAAAAAGCAAGATTCTGAAATGTTTTAATAACTTAGCAGTTTATAAGTTAAGTAAAATTAGTAAAGTAAAATTATTTTTTCTGAAAGCTTATGAGAAAAATGAATGAGAAATGTATTTCCAGAACCAGGGTCACTGTTGAATTCCACAATAGGGCATTAAACCTTTCTATGTCCCCTGAAGAGCAATTTACAAGTCTTCATGGAGTTACATATGTGTGGAAAGGCAACTTCACTCACAGTAAGAATGCTGTTTTTCAGAAATATTTTTGAGTAATGAAAACACTTGTAATGGAATAAAGGCAAGGCATGTTTTTAATATCATACTGTTAAACATTCCAGAAAAGAAATGACATCTCCATTTTCACTCACCACCACTCACCAGAAAAGTTACACAGTGCTTCTTTAACCTCCTCTGTGTCATCCTTGTGGTTCAAATGAAATCTGTAAACTAGGGCTCATCCTGTGATGTCATCATCGCGTGACCTGGACTACTTAGACTCAAATATTCTCGGTATGCAGCTCTGCCGAACAGATAGGTGCGCTCTAACTAGGGTTGTCAAAAGTATCACAAATCTGATATTAATTTATACTATAACCAGTACTGAAACTAAATCATCATTTGACCTGGTATCACTACCAAAAAAGTGACATATACAAGACAGAAACAAATCTTTCCTGAATAGCTTTAGAATGAGTTGAGTTATATCAGAACAAGGATTAGACTAGTATATGCCCATGGACCACTATGGAACCTATCTGGACCACTGAGGGATTACACAAATATGAGGCCACAAGGGAATAGAAAGCCATTTAATGTGGAAAATCACATTCTATTGTCAAAAGAAAGAGTGTTTATTATCAATCTGGTATCGGAATTAGTGTTGAGTCTTCCTCAGTATCAAAATTGAGTTTGAAATTTTAGTATTGTGATAGCACTAGTTGTGACAGGTGAGCTCTGACAGGTGAGCTCTGACAGGTGAGCTCTGACAGGTGAGCTCTGACAGGTGAGCTCTGAGCGTTATGGGAGGGTTAATGCAATTGTAAAATGCTTAAAAGGTTTCATATCAGCCGTGGAAGCGATAAGGCCTGTTTAGACTGGTTTAGTGTGAGACCGCAACTTAACTAATACAGCTTTTCAACTGTACTATAGACACAGAAAATATGTACTTAATAAATAGTACTAGCAGCAGTAGTAGTAGTAGTGGTAGTAGCAGTAGCAGTAGTAGTAGAGTAGTAGTAGTAGTAGTGCTAGTACTGAAATTCTATACTAAATGAGTGGGTAAAGTTGTTGTCATGGTACTGTAATAGTATTACTAGTTATAGTAATGGTATAAATATGTGTGAGTAATAAAAGTATTTTCAAATAAAGACCAAAGATGTTTAAAAATGTGTATACATTTATTCAATTTGCACAATTTGGCATTTTGTTTTTGAAGACATTTCACAGAAATGAGATGGACCAATATGGCCGTCTAAGTAAAAATGAATAAATAATAGACACATCAAAATAATATTACAAACATATTAACAACATAAATAATGAGGATTTGCAATATGATAACAGTGAATTTCAGTTATAATTCAGTGACAACACTGAGTTCAGATCTGGTTTGTCCACACTGCAAAAAGGAAATATTGAGTTAAAACTGACATAAAAATATTCATCTGGATTCCTGTCATTTTGGTATTTATAAAGCTTTAACCAATTTGGGCTACATTTTCTCACCAAACTGGTTTCAGTATATGTTTTATTTATTTATTTATTTTTTTTTTAATAAAATATAGGTGACACAGTGCTTCAGCCTAGAACCTCAGAGACTCTGGGGTGAAATCTGCATGTTCTCCTCTCAAAAACATATGCAATAGGCCTCCCCTCTCTCAGTGTGAAGACTGTGGTTTCATATAGGACAAACAGACTAGCCTCAAACAAACACAACTGTGACAGTGATTTTTTTTATTTATTTATTTATTTTTTTTCTCAATAAAGCTAATATAACTAAACTAGTTAAAGGGTAAGTACATGTGTATGGGGTATAAATTGTGCATTATTTAGTGGCCAAGAAAGATCACTAAATTACCCAAACATGGATAATATCTAAGCCCTCTTCAGACATGTTTTTGATGAGAGAACAAAATTATAACATGGCATAATTTGGCATAATACCCCCTCTTTAAGACCACTCCCATTTTTTAAAATGTATTTTAACTCATCTAGATATGTTTTTGCAATATACAACAGTAGAATAAATGCATTATCATTCATCCAGTGTTTTGTGAAATTATTTTAGTTTTGTTTAGTTTTAGTCCACAGAGATAAAACAGTGAACTCTGAGTTTGTGTATAATGCTCTGTAAGCGGCATGTCATGTGCATGATTCCATGGAAATCGGAAGTTAAAACCAAACTTCAGAACTTGATCTGTTTTATGCCATACTATGGAAGATTATAGCCAAAAGAACAACATCTCCATGCACACAAGCAGGTGGGGTATCTTTATGGAGATACAAACCTGCTCAGTAAGGACAAATGTTTTTTCAGTGCTATCAAACATGAAAAAAAAAAAAATGTTCATGACAATCTAGAATCCCTATAATTTAAACTGAGCAGGAGACAGGTCAGAATTCTATGGTGTAATTTGGTGTGTAACTGTCAGATTGCAGATGTGTTGACCTGGTTTATGGTTAGTATCTCTGTAATTACAGGGTCTATCTACATGCAACCAAAACTGGCACAAAGTTTAATGTCTTCTCTGCCAGTATAAATAAACAAAAGTGAAATAAGTTTTTCACAATAGCTTCAGAAAGTGGTGCTATTATTCAACCCCAAAAACATGATTGTTAGTTGAAATGACTTTAAACCAAAAGATTAATATGACAAGTTCCAACCCCAAACAAATTCTTCCAAACAAACTTTCTTTCAAAAACTGTAAGTATAGGTGGTATCCTCCATCCAAAATTATGACATCAGCAGATACTAGAACGTGAACGGAACCGCTTTTTGGTTAAAGAGTTTTATGGTGGAGCTTTAAGTTTGTAGTTCATCTGGAGTCCTCTGTTCCTCCAAAGCTCTTCATCATCACCAACCACATTCCAATATGAAAATCCGTATTCAAACCAACCTTTCCTCCTTGTTATTTCACTTTTGGTCGGTCGGAGAAGCTCCATCCAGATATTTAATTTTAAGATGGAAAAAAATTGAAAGTGTTCATGTTTTTAGCAGGTTTAACTTTGGGTGTCTGCTCCTGTCTCTTCTACTCATCCTCCACTTCTCCAAAATTGTCCAACTTCGGACCACGGCTCTCAGCTTTGGCGACGCTGGACCACTGTGGGAAGAAAGAAAAATGTTATATACAGAAACTATGGATTTTATTTCTACATAAAACAAGAAAAAAAAAAAAGTGGATGGACTTGCACTTACATAAGAGCACTGTTATAATGCTGTTACCTCCTAAAAAACATACCTGAAGTTGTGTTTTGTTTCATTCACACATGTTTGAGTAATCCTTTATTATTAGTCTGTTTACATCTCCAAAGTCAAAATGTTCTGTTCCACTTTGTGATGTCAAGTGGAAGTTTTTAAATTTACAGTTTTTAAATTTACAGATGCCTTTTTTTTTTTGTTTTGTTCAGTAAAGATTGGGAATTCCAGGGCTGAAATGATTTAAATGATTCTAGTGAAGGTGTGTGGAGTTTAAAAACACAGTGGAACACTTCCTGTACTATCACAGGACATCACAAGGTGGAACAGTGTTTGAGGTAAGAATTCAGCCTAAATGTGCAGCATTTGTGTGTTAAACATGGAGGTATATTTGTGATGAGGAAACATCATTATAAAATATATCAGAAAAGTGTAATAGAGGCCATTTTAAACAATATTACTCCAGTACAAAGTAGTGGGCCACTCCAAGATATGAAACAAGAAAAAGTGAAAAGGTAAATGGGTATTTTTCTCATGTATTTGAGCAAAAAATTACCACGGTATAGATATATTGTATAAGCAGCTCTTGAGGCCAAAATAAGTCAGCTGTGTAGTGTCTGCATCCAACTATAAAGTGTTTTATTGTGAGAATTAGGATGTATACTGTTAGCATGCTAGTTGTTCCAACCTGGCCTCTGAAAGTTGTGAAAAGCTCTTTGTGGTGAGTAATTTGGATGGTCAGAATGCATAAGGTAAGTGAGGAATAACTTAAGACCACTGCAAACCATTTAAAATGATCTAGCTCTGTTTTTCCATGTTTTTAAGACATTAAAGTCAGGTAGAGTGCCTTTAAACCTCCAGTCGACTTTATAACAGGCACAAACATTCTTCAGTGTAATTAGTCTAAGAGCTCGTCCTCACCTTAATGTGTGCCCTCAGGTGAATCAGAACTTGGCAACAGTTCTGAGCGATTCCAAACTTGTTTTCATGTACGAATAATACTTTGCCTCGCTGTCTTTCACTACTTTGATTCTATAGTGGTTCACTGATTTTGGTTGGAGAGTAGCAGAGCATCTGCACACACAGGGACACAGGAGGACAGGAGGAAATCTGACACACAAGGGATATAAGAGGATGGAAGGGCATGTAACAGTAATGGATAGAGGATGAGTGAGCATCTGACACACTGGATACAGGAATGAGGGCATCTAACATATAGGAATAGAGGAGTATGGGAAGGCACCTGACACACAGGGACACAGGAGGATGGGAGGACAGCTGATACACAGGGACACAGGAGGATGGGACGGCATTTGACACTGGAATTTTTCTTATTTTCATTCCTTTCTCTTTTAATGACGCCACGCGTTTTGACCGACAAATTTGAAATTCTTTTTTGAGTTTTTGAGGTTTTTACCCATGGCTTTCCCATGCCTCTAAAATGCAGATCTAACATGGATCTAACACAGATCTAACACAGATCTAACATAGATCTAACATGGATCTCACACAGATTTTACACTAATCTTCCATCATCACAGTGAACAGGAATGTTCAGCTGTACTTATGTAAGAAATCATTGGCTAGTTTGTTTGGATTATTTTTAGGCTTTACTCTGCTTTGCTCTAAACAATATGATACCCCTATATTGTTTTTAAAAGTACCGTATTTTCCAGACTATACACAGCTTCGAAGTATTAGTCACATAAGTGAAAAAAATGCATAATAGTGAAAAAAAAAAAACATTTATAAGTCGCACTGCACTATAAATCGCATTTTTTGGGGGAAATATATTTTACAAAATCCAAGACCAAGCACAGACATTTTATTTTTAAAGGCAAGTTATAATAATAGCAATAAAATAGAGAACAACAGACTTAATAGCAGTACAGCACACTAACGTAACACACTTACCACTACATGAAGCATAGACAACAAACTGAATAAGTGTCTGGTATGGTAATGTAAGATATTAACAGTTAATTAGATAACTACACTAACGTAATTGCTTATATTTATTCAGCTACATGGAGCATAGACAATGAACTGAATATGTGTCTGGTATGTTAACGTAAGATATTAACAGTTAATCAGATAACTAAAGCATAAAAAATAAGCTAACAAGTTTACTTTTGATCTCACTCCAAATCACTAAATTCATTGAATTCTTCATCCTCTGTGTTGCTTCTGAACTCCAACAACTCCAGAAGTAGATGAAGTGCTGCTTTTCACGTGGCATACTGGTACACAAGCCTAGAGTGCCCTCATGCAGTTGTCAGTGTAAGAATAATGAAGATGTAAAATTATATATTTTAATAACTTCACATATAAGTCGCGCCCCCGGCCAAACTATGAAAAAAGTGCGAATTATAGTCCGGAAAATACGGTATTCCCTTAAATGAATGAAACCAGGTTTAAACTAAGACTGAACTTGGACTAAACAAAAACTACATTACTAGGTCTAAACCAGGACCAAACCAGGTCTAAAGGAGAGGTGTCCTCACCTCTGAGCATAGTTGAGTGGCAAATTTTGTTGACATTCGCTGCTAGAACATTCTTGGCTGTGGAAAGATGGGATCTTTTCTGACTTGTCCCTGAGACAGATACAAAAATACTTTTAGAACATTTAAAATAATATATAATATATTTTTTGGCTATTCATTTCAGTTGTTCATGATCAGAAACAGCAATAGATAAGCTAATGAACTGAACTGAGAATGTAAAGAGCTCTTCAGTCATATTAAGCTGTGTATTCATTATCAGTAGTAGAACAGAGACAGCCTAATCTAACAAACTGGCAGCAGAAATGTGTTGTCTGAATATTTATAATTGGCTTAATGTTGCATCATATCAGTTCTCTTGAATTTAAGTATTAAAACTGTACGTACTTGTGTTGTTGTGTTTGGGGTTGACAGAAATTATTACAGGTTTGGTCATCCCTCTGGAGACACACGCATCGAGAACTCGTCGTCCTCTCTGACCCCAGGACAGAGCGCTTTGTCCTAGGAGCGTTACCCAGGCCGTACGACACCACCCTCCTGCAAAATGGAGGGACAAATATCAACAATTATCAACACACAGGCCATGCCTCAAGCTTTCTCCAACTGATATATATATATATATATATATATATATATACATATACATATATATACATATATATATATATATATATATATATATATATATATACACATACACACACACATACACATATATACACACACACACACACACATACATACATATATACACACACACACACACACACATACATACATATATATATATACATATATACACACATATATATATATATTATATATATATATATAGTAGTGACAAAGAGAGGAAAGGTAGTCCACACAGAAGGGATCTCACTCCCAGAAGGAACAATAGCAGACATTGAGGTCAGTTACAAGTACCTTGGTATCCCACAAGCAAATGACAACCTTGAAAAGGAAACAAGGAAAGCAGCCACGGCCAAATACCTCAGACGAGTAAGGCAAGTCCTAAGGAATCAGCTCAATGGCAAGAAGACCCAGTGCAGAGGAAGAGGAGCTGGAGGAACCATCATGGAAGGACAGGCCCCTGCATGGGATGTACCACTGGAACATAACTGAAGTGGCTGATATTAAGAAATCCTACCAATGGCTTGAGAAAGCTGGACTGAAGGACACCACAGAGGCACTCATCCTGGCTGCACAGGAGCGATAGAGGCCCAGATCTACCACCCCAGACAAGACCCAAGGTGTAGGCTGTGCAAAGAGGCCCCTGAGACAGTCCAGCACATAACTGCAGGGAAAGGCAGGGAAAGCATACATGGAGCGGCATAACCAAGTGGCGGGCATAGTGTACAGAAACATCTGTGCAGAGTACAGACTGGAAACCCCCAGGTCAAGGTGGGAAACACCTCCAAAGTTAGTTGAGAATGATCAAGTCAAGATCCTGTGGGACTTCCAGATACAGACTGACAGAATGGTGATGGCGAACCAACCGTACATAGTGGTGGTGGATAAACAACAGAGCAAAGCCGTTGTGGTGGACATCGCAGTACCAAGCGATGGGAACATCGGGAAAAAGGAACATGAGAAACTGGGCTCAAAGAAGAGCTGGAGAAGGCCTGGAAGGTGAAGGCATCAGTGGTGCCCGTGGTCATCGGAGCACTCGGGGCAGTGACCCCCAAACTGGAGCAGTGGCTACAGCAGATCCCAGGAAAAGCATCAGACATCTCAGTCCAGAAAAGTGCAGTACTAGTAACAGCAAAGATACTGCGCAGAACCCTCAAGCTCTCAGAGGTCCCGAGCGTGGAAAAGAGGGGATAAGACCACCCGCAGAGGGTGAGCAGGAGATTATTTATTTCATATATATATATATATATATATGTGTGTATAGAGCACAGGGCCTGTATGTTTACAGCAGCCTAAATATGCCTCTAAAACAATTACATTTACCTACCTATAGTAGTTGGCCTGAAAGGTTAAGCTCTGACCTTCCTCAGGTCCTTACCTGAGGAAGGTCAGAGGGATCAAAACCTTGTGGTAATAATATTCAATCAAGACTGAGACAGTGTGCAGGATTTTTCTTAACCTTTCAGACCAAGTGCTTCTCCTCATGTCTCCCAGTCAGGTGCGCAGAGTCTACACTTATACCTATAGTAGCAAAATATCTACTGGTGCCAACATTTGTTTTTGAACGGGCATAGATGGGGGCAGCTATGTGTTTACACCAGTGCAAGGACCCTTTATAATGTAATTTTAAGTCCACTTTCGCGAACTGAAACACATTAAAATCAACCTGAAAAAAAAAAAAAAAAAAAAAAAAAAAAGCCTAGAAGAAAAAAAAAAAATTGCCCCCTCTTTATATGTATATATTTGTCATATTCTTGTGACTATGGTAGATGTGACATTCTGGATGTTTTCAGTCTGATAATGGTCATATAAATACAAATACAACTGGTCAAGGTGATGAGAGCATAGTCATAATGTTGTCAAATGTGAATCACCAATAGCTGAGCCAGGAGGCATCTGCTGTCGGGGGCCCAGAGACAAATTCAGCTTAGGGCCTCCTGAAAGCTCTATATGTAGCCAATGTAGACTAATGAAGCTAGCAGAACAGATATGGAGATATACTCGCCATGTTTTCTCTAAAGATTATTCTTTTATTTTTATTTTTAACGAACAATTTTTATTTTCAGGTACTATTTTTAATTAACTTGTTTTTAACGAAATCCAAATGATGAAAA
The DNA here is from genome assembly GCA_019594935.1 of Periophthalmus modestus. NCBI lineage: Eukaryota > Metazoa > Chordata > Actinopteri > Gobiiformes > Gobiidae > Periophthalmus > Periophthalmus modestus. The sequence continues at coordinate 11,494,903 of JAIEZT010001318.1, forward strand.
TGGTCCCTTGTCAGTGTTTCTGAGTCCGGTAGATTAGTAATAAGCATGTTGACTCCGTACCACATTCTAATGGATTACAACAAATTGAGGATTTCTGAGGATGGCCTTCATTTCCCACCATTCTGAAACCCACGGATAGACTTACTCGGGCGTGTTGACCCAGATGATGTCCAAATGGCAGAAGTACACGCACTCTTTGTCCAGGAAAGTGGCGCACGAGCAGCGCTTGGTCCGCACGTGCCCACCGTTGCTGTGGGTGGTGAAGAGGGCGCGTGGGTGCGCCGTGGGTGCTGCTAGACCTGGAAATATCAAAACACGCGATCAAAACACGGCTCTAATAATGTTATGTATAAATGAACCGTGCGTCAAAGTGGGCTTATTCAGCTCTATGTATTTTTATATTCACCTAAAATCACAACAGCGGTCGCATCACGGGACTTAACAAGATAGTTGATTTATCCAACAAAATGTTAGAAAATCCAACAGTGAAAAAATCCCTCAGATAAACAAAACGTGCACCGTGACAAGTAACGAATTAAAGAAGCAAAATGTGGGCCAATTTAGGGAAAGTCCTCACATTTGCCACATGAAAATTGTGACTAAACCCAAAACTAAACTAAATCTGAGCTAAATAAAACCTAAACTAGGACAGGACCAGGACCAACCCAAGTCTAACTCGGGACTAAAACATGCTCAACTTATCACCAAATAATAGCAACAAGTGTGTAGGCACCATGAAATACGTAACGAACTCAAATATGGAGCAATTCGAGTTAAATATTAAACTCAAAAGGAACCATTTACGATGCAAGTGTTATTTATTTGGTGAGCAACGCAGATAATGGCATGATATAATTCTCTGGAACCCCCTGCTTGCTGATCTCGGGCTTTTATTACCTTGACACTTTAAGAAACAAACACTCGACTGAGGTTTTAATTGCACTGTCACTTTGTAAAATTGGTAAGAAAAGTGCGATACAAATACACAGGTACTGTACAACGATCAAGATTGGTCTAAAAGTATGGACTAAACACAAAAAATCGCTTCTTAACTACAAGGATTTATGAGCAAGCGAAAGCTAATTGCGCTGCAAAGCACAAATATTTAATTTACATTAAATACGCACTACGTACCTACGCTCAAAAAGAAAGAGAACGTCCCAAACAGCGCGGAGAGCAAGAAGTACAAATCCATTTTAATACAAGTGTCCAGAAGTTCTGTATAATCCACATGAGGCGGTTAAATAATAGTCCTCAGTCCCGTGCGCGCCTTCAGCCGTGAGTCTTGTCGCGCGTAAAAGTGTCCAGAGCAAGTCTTGGTTCAGTTTTTGTCTCCACATGTGCGCTCGCGGTTTTATACACAGGTCCCTCCCCTCTCCTCCTCTCCCTCTCTCTTTCTCTCTTTCTCTCTGACTCTTTCTTTCTCTTCTTTCCATCTCTTTGGGTGTTTTCTTGTTCCTCTAGCCCGTGACACAAAGCAGCAGCTTTCCGGCTACGAGATTCTGATAAGGCTCGGAGCTTTCTCGTCTGTGGCTGATAAAATAGCAGTAATAGTTATATTTGCTGAATTGGGACGGGGGTAATGACGAAGAAAATCTATGTATTCAACACGATTTTTGAATTAAGTATCACCTATTGTCTGCAAATAAACAAGAGTTAAAGATTCTATGCTTAAAGAGTCCATAAGAGTCTATTTTCTGATATAACGTTTCCTGAACATGTGATTTGTTTCATTCTCACACGTTTAACTCACAAATCCTGCATATTTAGAGTGAGTTCTCTCAAACACCTTGTGATGCCGTGTGGTAATACACTATTTTAAACTCCTTCACTTCTGAGCACCTTCACTAGAAATATTTGAATAATTTCAGCACTGGAATTGCCCATCTCTACTGAACAAAATATACAATAAGAATTTTGAGCTTTGGCCATGAGTCTTTTGTCTTTTGTAATATAGGACCTTTCAGTACAGTTATATATAAATATATAATATATATATATATATATATATATATATATATATATATATATATATATATATATATATATATATATATATATATATATATATATATATATATATATATATATATATATATATATATATATATATATATATATATATATATATATATATATATATATATATATATATATAATATATATATATATATATCTATATATATATATATATATATATATATATATATATATATATATATATATATATATATATATATATATAGGTACAAAAAATTCAAAAACACAGACTAAATGACTAAATATTAAGCATGATACTAAAATTTCAAAGTCGATTTTGATACTACAGAATAAATTTGCTACTCAATACCTATTTCAGTATCACTATTAAACTATGTAACTTTCAGCATTAGATAATAGTACTTTGTTTTCTAGTCCCATGTGGCATTATATCTGTATAATCCCTCGGTGGTCCAGGTAGGTTCCATAGTAGTCCACACTCGTCTATGTGTCTTATACTTGTTCTGATGCAGCTCAAGATCATTCTAAAACTATTCAGGAAAGGTTTGTTTTGTCCTGTAAATGGGACTTTTTTGTTAGTATCTATACCTGCTCAAATGAGTATCTATTTTTGATTCCAGTTTTAATATTGATTAGTATCAATTTTCAATACTTATTATGTGCAAAAAATACATTCTGAAAGTCCATAGGTATAATTTATTATTGACAGATTTTTTTCATACCGATACATTTGGATTAAACACAAATATCTGATATGATTTCTAAAATCTGGAGTTGTGGGTTTTTACTTAGGAATTATTTTTCTTCTCTTTCAAGATAATGTTAATCTTAACACTTTAACATCAACCTATTCTACAAACATGGTATATTTTGAATCCTTTAAAGGTCCTCTACTACACAAAATTGACTCTTGTGAGCTTTAAGCTATTTTACAATGTAGTTAACTTTTCAAAAACATGCCTGGTTTTCTTTCATTCACACATGTTTGAGTACATGGGATGTAGACATGTCTGTCTACATCCCAAAGCTCAAAATACTCTGTTCCACCTTGTGATGTCATGAATCTGTAGTTTTCAAGTTGACAGCTCCTTTTACCTTTTGTTCAGTAGAGACTGGCAGATCCAGAACTGAAATGATCCAGATGAGTGAAGGTGTATGGAGTTTAAAAATAATTAGTGCACCATGCACTTCCTGTATTATCACATAACATTACAAATGGAAGAGAGAAATGGTTTTCCGTTTGAGAAAAGAACTCAGCCCAAATATGAAAAGAACTCAGCCCAAATATGCAGGGTTGGTATGTTTTTTTATGAGGAAACAACATTAGAACATAAAACATAAAATAGCGTAATATAGGCCCTTCAATGGAGAACTCACTTTGCACTTTGTGTTATGCAATTACCCCCAAAACAAACAAGCAAATAAATAAATACAAATTCAAATATCGTAAATAGTTAGGTTAATATAAACTGTTAAGACAGTATCCCACGTTGGTCTCCATTTAACAAAAGTATATCTTAAATTTCTCACCTTCTCTGCAGCGCTTGACAGCGACCAGAAGGTGTCTCTGCCGCCTTGGCTGTGATACCCGCTGCAGTTCCATCCACGTTCTAAGAGCGACGCTACAGCTCGTGCCGTGTTCGTACATGCTGCAGTTATGAATGGACACGCGCGTTACTGTGGATGAGGGACGGGACTGGACTCTACAAACGTGGATCATTCAAAAACCACAGGACAGGGTCGGTTTACTCATCTATGAATATATTTTGAATGATTTAATTATTGTATTTGTTTTTACTGAACAAAAAATCCTACTATAGGGACAATACTCTTGCATTGTATGTTAGAAATGATTTTATTTCAAGTTGTAGGCATGCTAGGATAGTTTTTTTGTTTTGTTTTTTTCTGTTACAATGAAATAAAAGATTTCCCATATCTTTAAAAAAAAAATAATAAATTAACTGTTTAAAAGTTTTTCAGAAGGTAATGACACAATTATCAATACTATTCATAAATACTACTAAAACTACTTTAAGGACTTCTACAACAACTACTTAATTACTATTACTACTACTACTACTGCTACTGCTACTACTACTACTACTGCCACTACTTACTGTGTTAGTAAATGAGTAACATAATATGCCATCCATCTTCTTCCGCTTATCCGGAACCGGGTCGCGAGGGCAGCAGTGTAAGAAGGGACTCCCAGACTTCCCTCACCCCAGGCATGTCCTCCAGCTCCTCCGGTGGGACCCCAAGGCGTTCCTAGGCCAGCCGAGAGACATAGTCCAGTGTGTCCTGTGTCTTCCCCGGGGCCTCCTTCCAGTGGGACATGCCCGGAACACCTCCCCAGGGAAGCATCCAGGGGGCATCCGGAACAGATGCTTGAGCCACCTCAGCTGGCTCCTCTTGACGTGGAGGAGCAGCAGCTTTACTCCGAGCTCCTCCTGTGTGACCAAGCTCCTCACCCTATCTCTATGGAGGAGTTCAATAATATGAAACAGTTATAAAAATGATACAGAGCTGAGCCTGGGTGAATCTAAAAAAAGCGTTTATTTTTGTTACATAAACATTTTAATTTTAGCTTATGTGTTATGTATCGATCTTTGTCCAATGATAATAATAATAATAATGATAATAATAATAATAATAATAATGTATTTTATTTATAAGCACCTTTCATAACACCCAAGGACACTGATCAAGATAAAATTATATATAAAACAATAAAACATGACAAGAGCTGATTGATAAAAGTGTGTGATTGATAATGAAAGATAGGACAGTCTGAACAGGTGAGTCTTGAGTCTGGATTTGAAGAGTGGAAGAGAGTCTAAGTTGCGGAGATCAGGAGGAAGAGAATTCCCAATCTGGGGGTCAGAGCGGCTGAAAGCCCTGTTCCCCATGGACACAAGTCGGGCAGAGGGGACAATGAACTGGAGAGAGGAGGAGGAGCGGAGAGTGTGGGCAGGAGCAGCGGTGTGGAGGAGGTCAGATATGTATGAAGGGGCTGGGTTGTGTATAGCTTTGAAGGTGGTAATTAGTATTTTGAAGTTAATTCTCAGTTTTATGGGGAGCCAGTGGAGTTGCTGTAGGATGTGGTAATGAATGCGGGAAGTTACAAGGCTGTGAACTAGAATGGCAGGGAGGAGTGTGTGAGGAGTGAGGGAGGGGCGAAGACGAGAGATATTGCGTAAGTGGAAATATGCAGACCGGGTAACATTATTGATGTGTGAGTGAAAGGAAAGTGTAGTGTCGAGGATGACACCCAGACCCTTGACCTGAGGGGAAGGATGGACAGTTGAGTTGTTGATGTTGATTGAAAAGTTGTTAGATTTGGAGAGTGTGGATGGGGTGCCTACTAGGAGGACTTCTGTTTTGGAAGTGTTTAACATGAGAAAGTTAGTGGAGAACCATGAGTTGATTTCCTGCAGGCAGAGGATAAGGGAGGATGGTGGGAATGATGATGAGGGCCTGGAGGAAAGGTAGAGCTGGGTGTCATCTGCGTAACAATGAAAGTGAATGTTGTGCGTATGGAAGATGAAACCAAGAGGGAGGATATAGATGATAAAAAGGAGGGGCCCCAGGACAGAGCCCTGGGGGACCCCAGTGGATAGAGGGAAGGTGTTGGATGTGTGTGATTTTAAATGAATGTACTGTGTACGGTTGGTGAGGTATGAGATGAACCAAGTGAGTGGGATGTCAGTGATACCGATAGAGTATAGTCTATGGAAGAGAAGGCTGTGGGAGATGGTGTCGAAGGCTGCAGTTAGATCGAGGAGGATGAGGATGGAGAGTAAACCGGTATCAGCTGTCATGAGGAGGTCATTAGTCATTTTTATGAGTGCCGTTTCTGTGCTGTGGAGGGGTCGGAAGCCTGATTGAAACTGTTCATAGAGATTGTTATTACTGAGGTGGGCATGTAGTTGAGGCAACGTTTTATTCAAGGATTTTGGAGATGAAAGGTAAGTTTGAGATGGGACGGAGGTTGTTGAAATCATTGGGGTGTAAACCAGTTTTTTTAAGAATTGGAGTGACTGTGGCGGTTTTGAGTGATGAGGGAACTGTTCCAGAGGTGAGAGAGGAATGAATAATGTTAGATGATGGCTCACTGCTGCTGCTGCTTCCACAATACGTATTTTTCGGTATCTTAGTTTCTTGCTTATTTTTGCAAACTGTTTTAAAATGTCATATTTGGAACTTTTTTTTGGCTTTACTGTTTCAGATTTTTTAATATTTACATCCTGATCCACCTTTTGACAAATAGTACCATTCTGTTTGTTGCCCATTAAATCTCTCTAAGTGTGATTATTGATAGTGATCAGAGGAGCTGATGGCACAGCCACATGTTACGAGGAATGCATTAATAATATTATTCATGGGTTTTTACCTTATTGTTTAAAGAGCCTATACACCATTTTACACTATTTTCTGATTTATGTTATGTTTTTTTCCTCATCAAAAACACACCTGGGGTTGTATTTGTTATGTTTTTGATGAGGTAACAGCATTATGACATGGTTTAAAGCTCACACAAGTCCATTTTGTGTAATATAGGACCTTAAAAGGTAACATTTTGAGAACTATTTACCATATAATTAGCCATAGCCACTGAGTATTGTTTGAAACTGTTTATTGCTATATAGCAAATGTGCTAATTTTCCATCACTCCAAAATCCACAGAATTCTGACTTGTCCTGACTAATTTTGAACTATACCATCATATAAACTAGATCCCATCCAACTACCTGCTTGTCTCCATGTAGATGTTATTGTTATTTATTCAATTACATGTGCTTTTATTGCTCAAAAATGACTTCGGAAAACATGCATTCTCACTGTGAGCAGAACCGCCTCTCCATACATCTGACCTGTACCTTGGCCTTGTTGTGTCACCTACTTGTCTCAAAAGAGAAGTTTAATGCCAGACTATACATTCCTTCCACCAGATAAATTACATACTGCACCTTTATCACTTTATGTAATAGTGTGAAAATGTTTTCAAAACCAGTCGATTTGAGACAAAGTCTGTGACATCACTTGTATTTTATTACCAAATATTTACTGATACATTTAAGAATATTGATACAGCCAAGTAGAGCTACAATCATAATGCACATGAACCTATGGACTGAAACACCACTTGGAGGAGCAGAATAAATATATAACATCACATCTGTACAGACGCTGCTCCCATCCAGAAAAATGTACAATTACTGATAACAATCCATCCAATTTCCAAAAAAAAAAAAAAAAAAATAATTCAAAATTCTCAAAATACATAAGCCACTACGCAAAGAAAATATGTACAATTTACTCCATAAAGGCACAGTTGTCTATACAACATTTACAAAAAGAAAATTCAAAACAAAAAGTGACAAAAAGTAAAAATAATTGGTCGTAATAATAAGTGATAAGATTGCACCATTGTTACGAATGTCAGCATCTGTGCTTTTTGACAGCGATTTGCAAACACACAAACCCCTGAAGAAGTGTTTTTAAAAGTCTTTAAAAGTGACAAAAGTTACAAAAATTTCAGGTTTTCATCTAGGTGGCAATAATCAGTCGATCCTCGTCATCGCTGGATGCTTCGTTGTAATCCTCCATCGACTTCTGCCATGTTTTTGCCGGTTTTGTAATCTGGCTTTCGGGGATTGGTGATAATTTCTGCTCTATGGATGCACTTACTTTCTGTTTATCTGCATTTGCGGATTTTGCACCACTGCTAGTATTTGAAAGGCTAGCACTTAATGTCGGAGGACTGCAAGACACCACCGGAGCAGGTGATACTGGCATCTTTCCTGGGCTTTGCCCATGTTCAGATTGCGTTTCTGGGCGTTCTTGCCTCTCCATTCCTGCTGGAAGCGGACTCAGTGCTGGAATTGGACTCACAGATGGTATAATCGCTGGCAACGCGATATTAACTATTTGCAACCCAGGTACTTGTGTGCTACTCTGAGATGTCGGACTAGCCGCTAATACTTGCAAACCTAGGGTAGCATTTAGTGTCAGGCCTTGTTGTTGAAGTAGCTGCGTTGACGCTAGCCCAGTATTAGCAATTCCCATGATGTTTAGCGTCTCTAAATTGAGTGGCTGTAGCGTCTGTGCCACAGGGAAGCAAGGAACTATGTTACTCGGGTCTTGCACCAAAACAGGATTATTCTGGATACCCTCACCTGCTTGCGGAGACATATTTGGGGCTGGTAGCGGACTTGTGTTACGATGAATGACTCCAACAGCAGGTATGGTAAGCTGAACTTGCCCGGCTTGGATTGGCACAAATGTGGAATAAGCGGCTAACCCAGCAGGGACCAGTTGGATGCCCCCTACTGGCAGCATGTTATAGTTGGAGCGCGAGGGTTGTTGGGAGTGGAGGGGGAGGTGGCTAAAGAGGTGGGTCTCTCCGTTCATGGGCAGAGTAGAGGGGCCAGTAGGGGGAGTAGGTGCAGGGTTTTGGGGAAAGAGGAGAGGAGTGTGACAGGGGAAGATGGAAGTCTGAGTCCCGCGATCGACCGGGAGAGACAGCTCTAAGGGGGAAACAGAAGAGGGCGATGGAGAGTCCTGTGGACAAAAGAGAACAGGAAATATTATTGTTTGCGGTTTAAAATGTGATTTCCTTAAATAAATTAAACATTAGTATGCCCTAATAGACTGTCTACATACAAGATAACATTGAAATTGTGTATATACTGAGAAATTTCCCCACAGATACAATAAAGAGTACTTCAACTGTAACCAAATAAAAACTACATTCCAAACAAGAAAATTAAGTGATGTTTCAGTGCCATATGTGGTTTGTTTTTTTGGTTGGTAATTTGCTTTTGTATGACAGTTGATCCCCAGCCAAGACATTTACAAAGACATTTTTGGATATTTCTGAAAGATTTCACAAGGGCTGTGCAATGAATCCAATTTTAATCAAAACAAAATTCAATCATTTCTAATCAACAATGATCAGCTTGGAACGTTTTAATGGAGAGTTTCACAGGTAATTTTGATGCAGTAAAAGCATTTGGTTTGGAGCAGAATTTGGGTTTTGGAGAGATAAACTGGACAAAAACTTGTTTTATTTTGTTTTTGAATTAATAGAAAACATTTAATAAAAAAATTATGTGAGTCAATATGAGTAAAGGAAAAAAAATAACTGTATAAATATGTATGCTATATTGCCAAGCTAAACATTACACAATTATTATTAGATGATCATTATTGGGAGACTAGACAAGTACATATTTTTTCATAATGACCCATCCCCCTGCCACCTCATGAGGTATATTACAGTCTTGGAATTAAAAATAATTATTGTAATATACATAATTGATGCGTTAAATTTGACAATTATATAAAATTCTTCTAATTTTGAAAAGCCATATTTAATTGTTTTTAAACTGAAAAATAAAATTGAAAATCGTGATTGACTAATATCACCCAGCCCTATCTGGGACAAATATTGGCTTCCATCAGGAGACTCAAAAACCATTAATATTTTGAATATTTTTTAAGTTATGACATTGTGTACCTGTCCAGTTTTAGCCACGTTGTTCCCGGGCGCTGGGGTGCTTAGTGGACTTTCGAAGTCTGGGAAGTCTATGGACATCTGTCTGCAGGGTGACACAGGACTCATCATATGAACTGACTCTATATCAGACACCTCTGCCACTCCTGAAGGGGGTGCTATTGCTGCTGAGGGCGACTTCTGCACAGCTGTAACTTCCAGTGCTACGCTAACACCACCGCTAACACCACCGCTAACACCTCCACTAGTTGTTAACTGCTGAGGGCTTAACATGGGGACTGAATCTGAGTCTGAAACGCTAGATTCAGTCAGCTGCTGTTGTTGGCATAGTGGTAGCACGGAGCTGATGGACATTTGAGCGAGCAGGGCGCTTGGTGGGGCATCTGACTCTTTGCAGGGGAAGTGCTGGGGGCTGGCAGACACAGAGGGGTTGGTGGAAAGTCCAGATTCAGCCTGACTGTCCTCCTCCTCTTCCTCGTTCTCATCGTCTTCGTCCGAATCGTCCCCGTCAGATTCGGGGCGGTCGGCACTGGTCACGTGGCTTCGGTCTCCTGTAGGACAAACAGAAAACATGAGATAATATTAGGAACACACCAAAAATGGAGTCATCTGATTATTCTAACACACATACAGAGGATCAGGGGTGTGGAAGTGGACTGGGCCATTATTGATACTTTGCATGTCCTAAACATTCCCTGATGCTATCTGAGGGCTATGCTCTGTCTGACATTAATCTGAGCTTTGTTTTAACACAATCTGATCAGAAAGAACTGACTAGAACTACAACAAGTTGTCGTTGTTGTTGTGCTGTTAAACAAGTCCCTATCAAGTAACATTACAGTCAAAAGCTAGCTAGTATTAGCCAACAGTTTTTCAGTTACTCACTTGATCACTGGTTCAAGAGAGAGTGAGACGGAGAGAGAGAGGTCGATACAGAGAGAGAAAGAGACAGACAGACAGACAGAGAGACAGAAAGAGTTCTTTTATGCCACATTTCCATGGAAAACAATGGAAGAAAGCAAAGAGAAGTGAGAGAGAGACACACAGAGTGAGAGACAGAAAGACACAGACACCGTGTGAGAGTGAGACAGACAGGGAGAGACACAGACACAGAGAGAGAGAGAGAGAGAGAGAGAGAGAGAGAGAGAGAGAGAGAGAGAGAGAGAGAGAGAGTGAGAGTGAGGGAGACACAAAGAGAGAGAGACAGATAGAGATAGAGATGTAGATAGAAGTTGACAGAGAGAGAGAGAGAGAGAGAGAAACAGACAGAGAGAGTGAGAGAGAAAGACAGAGTGAGAGAGAAAGAGAGAGACAGAGATAGAGAGAGAGAGAAAGAGCGAGAGAGAGAGACAGACAGAGAGACAGAGAGAGAGAGAAAGAGTTCGTTTATGTCGCATGTCTATGGAAAACAATGGAAGAAAACAGAAGAAGGCCCGACTTCAGGCCAAATAAGAGTTTAAACTTTATGAAGATGCAAGCACACGCAAAGCAAGGACAAATGTTTGTTTTTAAGTGGAATAAACACAACTAAAATGAAAAAACAAAAAAAAAAAAAAAAAACAACACAAAAGCAAAAAAAAACAAAAAAAAAACATGCTTTTCTGTTAGTGTCCGTTTTGACTAAAAAGTTACATACTGGGGCTTTAATCAGATTACAACTGAGTAAAAAATGCATATGACAAATAACTTTTTGACTGGTTGACTAATCAGAAAATCATTTCAGACTGTCAATAACCTTCCTGTAACTTTTCAAAAATATTAATCTTTACATTCTCTGGCCATAAAAAAACAAAACAAAAAAAACAAAAACTTGGCTGGCAACCCCCCATCCCCTTATTCCCCTAATTCACCAGGTTAACATTGTGCTTGTATATTTCCCACATTTCTTTCAGACCCTCCTATAAACAGGCTGTGGATGTGTTGCCATGTTCACGGCTCTAAATGGACTTTCTAAATGCAGCACTAATGCTAACTCTGCAGCGCTAACTCTGCAGCGTGGGCGGCTACCAGCTCTTCACTGAGGAAACCACAGAGGCTAAATTTAGAAAAAAAACTAACAAAAAACTGAAAAGAGGAGGGAGGTCAGGGCTCTCACGCTAGGAGGAAAACGTGGAGGAGGAATTCTGACAAACACAGAAAAGACTTGAGGATTAGGGAAAATTTATGTGAAATGTGACAAATAAATAAATGATAAATGAGTTACAGAGAGAAGAGTTACATAAAAATCCTTCTTAACGCCCACAGCACAGACCTGACTGCTGTTTGTTTTGTTGGTTTAAGCTTGACAAACGGTGTGCACCAATCATTCCCCAGACAACAGATTGTATTTAAAGCCACAGTATGTCACTTTTAAGATAAAAATAGACAAAAATAAAAGCAGGTTTTTTATGTTTGGGTGTTTTTATTGCATTGAAAAACATATAACATGCATCCTTACTGTGAGTGGGCTTGCATCTCCAATAACCTGACTTTTATTTGGCCTGGAGGAGGGCCTCTTTCTGTTTGTTGACATGTTGTCATTGTTCTTTTTGATCCTGTACCTATAATATGCCATAGTATGGCATAAAATTCATCTATGTTCATGGGGAAGGCTCAGAAGTATTTCTATGGAATCATGCAGGTAACATGCCTCCAGAAAGTTACATACTGTATCATTAAGGTCAGGTGGCACTAAAATAGAAATACCTTGAAAATACCTAGCCTACATTCATTCACCAATTACTACGAGTGGCTCAATCCTGGCTACTAGCATTACATACAGCTATTGTGCCAATGGGCAAGACACTTCTCCCATGTTGCCAGTGTCAATATTTTGTTTAACAGTGTGATTTAAAGAGGTCAGAGATAGCCACTTTCTGTCAGTCTTCCCCGGGACTGTTATGAGTGGGGTTGTATTACTTTGCAGGGGTTGCCAATCTTGACAACAAATAAGTTCTATAGTTTTATAGACTACAAAGCTGTTTTAAAGTCTCCCAGAAAACTACTGCATTGTTGTTCACATAGAACATTTTACACAGATCAACTACTTTATACAACTACTTTATATCATATTTTAGTGGCAAAAAGTTTTTCTCAAATTCACCACGGAAATGAATAAGGATTCTTGCCTAAAAAGAAATGTCACCAAAGAGAAATTGTGATTTATTAATGAATAGTAATGGAGCTAGCATAAATTCAGCCAGGAAGACCTAACTCTGCTCCCATCTACTCACCACTTCTCCAGAGTTTACTTGCTCCTCAGCCTTCAACACCTCACTCCTATTACTTCTCCCTGCTATTTATCACACCTCCTCTTCATCCAACCAGCACCCAATCTGCCCTATTTAAACCCCCATCACAGGTGCATGGCTGCTTCTGTTCCTGCTGTGCCCCACCGCCTCCCCAGCATCCCCTCGACTCCGCATCATCTCATCTCCCTTCACTGACCTCAGCCTCACCTCGATCACCTTCAGGGTCCAGGTCCCAGGGGGAAGACATTTCTTAAACATCATCTAAATGGCATGCCCTTCATCGCAGTGCCTACCAATACCTTTCTTTCTTGTCTGTCTGACTCTTTCCAGGTTGATTAAGGACAATAACCCGAATAATGCCCCATAATAATAATAATAATAATAATAATATGATTTCTCACCAGAGTCGTCTGCGTCCTGGTCATCGAGTGGCCCTTCGGGAACTCCCATCTCTAAACACCTCTTACTGTGGCCCTTGGACTTCATGTGCTTTGTCAGGTTCCCTAAACCAAAACCAACACATTTTGGATTAGTTTATGCAGCAATTAATCAGTCAGGGAAAAAAAATCTCTCTCTATATATATAATAATAATATGATATGTATTGTAAGTTTAGATTAGGACTTTCTCTTGGTTATTCTCTCTGTTGCCTCCTGCTGCAGTAGAGATTTGTGGAGGTTTGTGTTCCGTGTTTCTATGATTCACTGCTGGAGCCCACGTCTCAGATCAGATCGGCTCAGCCCACGTTCAGATCAACCTCTTCTGCTCCTCTACATCCCATCTCTGCACAGGCTCCTCCTAGGCTTTAGTCCCAATATTTATGCACAAAAATGCTTAATTTCTATTGGCAGCTGCAGCTCTACAAAAACACAATGTCAGCTAGTATTCTGAATTCAAAGTAATGCAGTAATTTTCACATCATATCTTTTTTCAGACAGTTTTCATCAAGGTATTATTTCTCACATTTGTAAAGGTCCATCATGTAACCTTTTTACAATATGGCATTACACTTATGCTATATTCGGGGAAAACAACATACTAACATGTTTTATCAGTTTCACTTTAACTCTCTACGTTAAGTAACTCCAGAGCAGGGGTCCCCAACCTTTTTTGCACCACGGGCCGGAATTATGTAGGTTTTATTTTCACGGACCAGCCATCTACGCATGGCAGATAGACATGGCAAAAATAAGTTAAGTGCATAAAAAATACAACTCACTATACCACTGAATCAGTGGGAGCCCTGCTCTTGTTTCTTCTTTCCTTCTTGTTCACATTTGTTTCTTTCAAAAAGCTCTAAAGCAGAAGTGCCCAAACTTTTTTTTATCGAGGGCCACATCTCAAAACATATTCGAGGCAGAGGGCCACAGACCTGTGATCAATGCAAGTGCGGTGCTTTAACAGAGCTGTGATCAATGCAAGTGCGGTGCTTTGACAGAGCTGCTGTGTATTAAGAAGGCTTGAAACACATTCATTTTAGGTCTGTATCACACTGCAATGTGATGTTTGAGGATATAGTGGTAGAAATACTTTAATTTGCTTTTAAAGTACTGCTTATGATCATTTGGGTCGGTGGCCTGAGGGCCAATAAAAACTGGTCTGAGGGCCGCATTTGGCCCCCGGGCCATAGTTTGGACATCCCTGCTCTAAAGGCTTATCTTTTAATCCAGGTTTCATTGCCTCATTCGCTTTTCCCCGCACATTACGCAGAGTGGCCTTACCGCGTGAGAGTAACCTGTAGCGACAAAGCCATATTTTAAGTAGGACTCCTGGAATTGTCTGTTAAATTTCATTTTCTTTTTCTTGGAGGTCGTAGGCTCCTCTTCTGGCTCCTCAGTTGGCCTTTTCCCCTTTGCAAAGAGTTTTGTTTTTGGCTCATTTTCACTAGCTTGGTGGTCTATTTATTTTATTTATTTATTTATTTATTTGAAAAGGGACAAAGCACATTAATAAACACCAGTAAAAACTACACGTGTAAATGTGCAGAAGTTAGCTGCACAGCTAATTTTCATTCTCAGTCCCTCACATCTAAAACAGGACAAGAGACAGGACGACACAAACGACAAACAAAAATCAAACTCCTAAAACATTCATACTTATATACATATTTACATATTTACAAATTAATGTCATCAAAAAACAGTGAGCAATTGGGGATCACTGCTCCAGATCACTATCATAACGCAATCAGTGTGCGTCCCGGTAATGAAACTACTGCACATCGCATCAGGTTTGTCAAGTTGCTGTTTACAGTTTTTATGCATTTGTATTTAAATGGAGATTTTTTTTTTTTTTTTTGTGTGGGAGCATAGATGATGTAGACATGTGGGTTAAGCATTGTACATAATCTTACAGCTAACTAAAAGAAGGTTTTAAATCGCTAAAATACTCAAACGTGCATGGATGACATGTAAAACCTAAAAGGCATTTTGATGAGGGAATATTATAACATGGGAGAAAGCGCCAAACATAGACTTTGCATAATATCACCTCTTTGCATAATATCACCTCTTTTACAAAAAGCTGTTATAATCATAAACACATGAAAGGAGGAGACACTAGTTCCTAAGAGCAGAAGCTGCTGATTGGCTAAAAACTGACCACTACTACACTATAAACAACTGCAAATTTATCAATTTGGAAAGACAGATCAGACATAGGCTTTGGAACAGCATAGTGGCGACAAGAAGAGATATAGATTTGTAAAAGTAACTAGAGAAAACATGGTAAAATTGATTACAAACAATATGCCAATACTCTTTAAATGTGCAATTTTGTGCGAGGAATAAACATTATAAACTTCACCTGACTACTACTAAACTAGAAAAAACTGGGCAACATTTATAGCAAAAGAGGTAATATTAATATCCCCGGGGAAGACCCAGGACACGCTGGAGGGACTATGTCTCTCGGCTGGCCTGGGAACGCCTTGGGGTCCCACCCAAGTGTAATACCCCCTCTTTAAATGAATCCGAGCTACAGGACTACCTTTGGTCTTGAAGGAGAAATTGCAGTGGTTGCAGTGGTAGGGCCTCACGTCTGAATGGGTTCTGATGTGTTTACGGAGCATACTGGGTTTTTTACAACGGATGCCACACTCCTCACAGATGTACTTCCCTCTGCCACGGCCCCGCACATACACGTACTCCTCGTTTGACTTGTACCTGTGGAGAGGAGACATGAGTTATACTTTAAACTTAGACTTTTTAGTTCTTGAGAGGAAACACAGAGCTCATTTGACATATGCACCAACAGAAAACAATAACACAATGGACACATTACAATTAGATGTAGTTGACTAAATAAAAGACATCTCCCCACAATCGATTAGTCACTTAAAAAGGAGGCATGTCAAAAATTCTAAAACTATTTATCTCTACGTATCTGATTCCAAGTTCCCTTGCAAGACTGCACGGGACTAATGCAAAGACAATTTATGCAGAAAAGATTTATAAGAAGAGAGATCCAACATGAAAACATTACGCCATAAGATTAATATGACAAGTTTGTGGAGCCAGTCCCAAAGAAATCATGATAAGGTTGTGGATGATAAGTTTGGATATTTTTTTCAAAAAGATAGAGTTATATAGGCCCCTGCCCTCCATTTGAAATTATGATAATAAAATTCTACAATGTGAATGCAGGCTGTGTATAATAGTGGTTTTCTCTATGTCATTTTACATTTAATAGACATTCAATATACAAGATTGTAAATACATACCCTCCATCAAAAATCTTGACCCGTCGTGGTTCACTCTTGGGTGGACAGCTCTTTGTCTGACTCGAGGCTGCTCTCTAGCTCCAGCTGAGCTTTGGGTCTCATAGCAGTAGACTTACACTTCTGAAGCAATGGCATCTGCACAGAGGAACAAATAGGTGAGTTATGATCGAAGAGGGAAGAAATGACAGGCTGATATAATACACAAATTAGTATATGTATTTTAGTACATTACTACCACAGGTTCCCATGCTTTAATAATTTTCCAGTTTACCAAACTAAGTACATATTTGACTTTTGTTTTAAGTAACTGACTATTTTCTCACCATTTATGAGTGAAACTTAAGGCCTAATTTAGTACACGGACAATGGTAGTATGCGTGTGCATACGTTTCTGTTGCAAGTGATGACAAGTGCATGCTTTTAGGCTTAATACATACAAACTAATTCCAAACTTTACATGTGGATTTCTACTGAATTATTGGTCCTGTCAACACAAAATAAAAAACTAGTGATCCTGACACCCTGCTCTATGCTTGAAGTCCACCAGTCTGTTCTCAATAAAAGGGAAGAAGATCAAATCGGAAATCTAGATCAATCAATATGGGGAAAAGAGTCGTGATTCCTTTTTTCCCCATATCACCCAGGCCTAATAGATAGTTTAATGCCATACTGTGGAACAGTGACGTGTGGTGAGGTTCATGGCTGGTGAGGCACTGATGTCGTCACAATCAGATTTTACAAACATGTAAACCAGGTGTTGGCAAGTAAATCTGACCCCGGGCCAATTTGTCTCCCAGTGACTTAGGCCCAGAATAAAAAAGAATTTCAAAATAAAAGTTCCGAAGTCTGTATGAAATAGCTCTAATAGTATGAAATAAAAAGCTGTTTTTATATTGTTTTTTATCCTTATGCTGGTTCCCCAATTTTCAATGGATTGAAGTCATTCAATTTCTTACCATTTTGTACCTCTCTGTTTGAAAAGAGCAAGTCTTTTGTCCCGTAGTCTGGAGCAAACCATTTAGCTCCTTTAGCGTTGGTCTTTCTTTAATTATGATCTCCTGCTTTGACCAAAAGTCCAGTTTAGAAAACTGCTTGAGCTTTAATATGTAATCTTCCTCCATTTAAAAAGTAGAGCCAGACAACAAGAAAAAAGTTAATTGCTAAAGTTGACTTGCTAACTCTAAATTGTAGCTTGCTGTCACTATTCTGCGGGAGTTGCAAAAATCCCTGGGCTCATGAGTGCCCCCTAACATGAGGCCAGGTAACTGCGTGCCTCACCCGGCGCCTTTTCACAGCCGCTTAAAGCAGCAGCTGTCACTGCTGAGCGCACAGCACAGTCAGTCTGCAGTGAGGCATGAACGGCTGGTGCCTCTGCGAACGTCTCTTCTCAACGGTAAACGTAAAAATTCATTCATTCTTTTTCTGTCATGACAGGTGAGGCACAGCCTCACCTGACCGCATATCACTGCTGTGGAATATTCAAGGCAAAGCAATAACATTTCCATGGAGACAAGCAGGTGGCATTCCCTTCACCAAAAAAGTTACATAATGCACCACTGTCTTGTGGATAAAGACTTCAAATAATAAGTTATGTCAACTAGAATGCTAATAAAATTACCTGAAGCTCAAAATGCATCTAAAACATGAAAGAGTTGCTACAACTTAATACTAATACAAAAGTCTACAACACTGCTTAATATTTAGTTTGTACCTGGCATCTAAAACAACAAAATCAAGTACACAGTCGTAGAAAACCAGTTAACAGTTAGCTAAACAACAAAAACACAGATGGCTATGCAGAGATTCATCACTGGTACAGACTTTGTGATCAGCCATAGTTGAAATAGGATAAAATTATGTCAGTGAATAACCTGTTTAAAACCATACCAATTATTATTAACAGTTGCATCCATAAACCTTCTACCTCTGTTTTTTCTCACCTTAGGCATGATGTCCTTCAGTTTCCCGGAGTAGGAAAGTATATCTTTGACCCCAGTCGTTTTTATGGCTGACGTGTAGATGATTTTCTTTGAGCTCTGTTTCGAATCAAACAGTGACATCACCACCTTAGTTGGCAGCCCCAGTGGGTTTGGATTATTGGGCAAAACTGTCCATGTCAAATAGGCGGAAGTTTTCAAATCCGTCTGCTGTATGTGGATCGATTTCCTCTTCATCAGAAAACACCACGTGTATGTTGTTGTGGTTTTGAGACTTGGGAAGGACAAGCGATGGGTATCTTTAGTATTCACGACTGATACTGATGTTGTTAGCTTGACTTGTCCGCTACTAAAACTGGAAGGTCTTATTGGGGATTTAGCCAGTAGCCATGTTTGCTCCTCAATTTTGTTTTGTGTCTTTGAAAGTGGCACAGATTGGCTTCCAGTATTTGTACCAGTCTCTTCAGGTATAATTGTACATGTTTCTTTTTCAATTCCAGCGCTATCAGGTGACATTGGTTTAACGTCATCCTCACTAGCTTCTCCCTCCTTCTCAGTTTCAGATTTTGGTGGTGACAAAGGAGGTGCTTCAGTTTCTAATGGGCTATCCACTGGTTCAGTTGTGCAAGTTTGTCTAACAAGCATTAACTTTCTTTGTCTTGTAACTTCGGACATTTTCAAATTCAAATAATTTATTGATCTTCCATCTGTGAGGCAAGCCACACCGTGTTCATCTTTAGCGCGCTTTTGATGCTTCTCCATGTAAATATCTAAACTGTTTGCTGGAGATAGCATACGCTTACTTGATGCGGTTGGCTCTTGTTGCGGGCATAGCGTTACAGATGCTAGCTTTTGCGTGCATTGTATTGGGCCAATTGAAGATATTAGCTCTACGTTGCTACTCGGACTGCTAACTTGTTGGATCGGTGAATTGTCTTTCTTTGCATCATTTTGAATAGACTGAGTTGGCATTACTATGTTTTTGTTTGTTGGAGCTTGATTAATTTGTTCGTGAGTTATCAAAATTTGTGGCAGCGGTATGGCATTAGCTTGTGATTGAGGTTCACGAGCTTGCTGGCTAGCTTGTTGCGCAATATAGACATTTTGGATTACTTCTGAAGATTTTGAAATACTCAAAATAGGATTGGCAATGGGTATGGTTAAAACTGGCAGAGCGATTTGAGATCCTTGCGTGTTTGAGAATGTAAAAGTTTGGTTGCCCCTGAGAGTCGAGCAGGGTAGCTGATACTTGGGAACAAAATTAGCCTTGTCTTTTTCTGTTGAATTATTTTCCAAATTTTCCCGGCAAACTAGGATCTGATTGAGAGGTTGTTGCGCTTTTTGGCAGATTTGAACTCTTGATGTCTGATGCCAGGGATGAGGAAGCCCATAAATTTGTGGTTGTAACGTTGGACTACCCAGATTTATACATTGCACAAGCTGTTCATTCTTTTGTAAAGGCCTCTCTCCTGTATGCAGTACAAAAGGATGACTCATTGTATTCTTATTGGCAATATGAATTTGCTGTGGCTTGGTTTGAGTTAGAGAGTAAACGTTAGCTACTTTTTCTAGTGGCGCAACACTTTTACGAATAGGTTGCTGGCTTTCGGGACCAATTTTTAATGACATTTGCCGTACCAGTGGGCCACGCCTTCTTTCTATAAGCGGTACTTGGGATACACTTTTTGGCAATCCAACTGGAGATGGAGACCTGTTTGGCGATACATTTCCACAATCAAAAGACTTACTTCGATGCTCAGGTGAAACCTCCACGGACGATTGGGTGCATGTAATTTGTTCGGAAGCAGCACGACGCATAGTTCCTGGGACATTTAAAGTGTTAAAAACTGCAGGCAAGCCTTGTAAATCGGAATTTTTGTTGACATAATCCACTCTAGATGGACTTTCTGATCTCAAAGATTCCTCTCTGTCAAAAGATGCCGAAATACTAGAACCACGAGACAAACTACTATCTCTGCTTAGACTTCGGGACAAACTTGACTCAAAACTGGATTCTCCAGAAGATTGATCCATTTGCGCCAATCGAATTCTTTTCTTTTTTGGAGGTAACTTTTCCGCAGGTAATTTTGACAGACTTTCGCTTCTTTGCGGCCAGTTAAATTGATCGGTTAACTTATCTTTTGAATCTGCATTTTGTGAGTCAGAATCTCTATCTGGTTCTTCTGTTACAAGTATTTCAGGAACTTGGATGTTGTTTTGGCGAACAAGTCGGGACTGATGCACGGGAGTAGTTGGAATTTTGACATTTCCTTCACTGTACTGCGTTATTCTTGCTTTCCTAAAATCTCCTGTTTTAGATTTATTTTCATGGCATGTATCTTTTGGAAGATTTGCTATTTGGTTGGCTTTGGATTTGTTCCCAAGATCTTTTTCCATATTTTCCACTGGAGATGCTTTGTCCATGGATTCTGTCTCAAACGAATTTGGTCTACTTAATGAATTAGTATGCCTTATAACTGATGTCCCACTTCCTTGTCTTTGCAGCTCCCCTTTATTTGCACCTTTTGTTTCCTGTATCGGAGAAAGTCTTGCATCGGATGTACCTCTTGCTACAAGTTGAATTTGAGGTAGTTTAGCTTGGCTGTTTTTCGTTTGTATATCTACAATAACTGCATGGGGAGAAAATGTCCGACTGACTGTTGTTAACTGTCCCGAATCTAAACTAACCGAACAAGGCGGGACCGTATCCGTTGGCGACTGATCATCCTCATCTCCAACACTTTTCATTTTCATTCTGCGTTTCCTGAAAGACGTTTGTTGATCAATATTTCCCAAACCGGATGCTGACCTTGAGATTATTGGCTGTTGCATATGTACATGGAAAACCTCTGGCTCAATCTCTTTAACTGGTTTGTTTTTTGGCCCATGCAATTCCGAGCAATAAAACTTCTTGTGAGTTTCAAAATTTTCTAACTTCCTGTACCGATTCCGACATGTTTCACATTCATACATTGTGCCTTTGTTTTGCGGTGGTTTCCTGTTTTTTTCTTGGTTGTGTTCGAATGATCTGCTGCGTTGCATCAGTTCTGTCTGATTACTTGGCAGTCCTTGACAACTCTCATCCATTGACCTCACAGTTGGAAGACCATGCCCGTCATGGTGGCTTGTGGAAAAATCTTCAACAGCTACTTGCCTGACCAAAGTTCTTGCGTGCATTGCCGGATTTGGCGTTGGAGGTGCAGAAGAGAAGACATCATCGCTAAGTGTGCTAATTTTCTCATCAAAAGACTGGCAAATTCGTAATGGGTGCGGGAGCGGTGGTACATTGACTGGCAATGCTGAGTGTCCCGGAGTAGTTGGCATTGAGTTACTTCTAGTTATTGGCAAACAGTCCATTGGAGGATATTGCGACGGTACAGATAGCAAGAACACTGGTTTTGATTTATCTGTGGGCGTGAATGGCGATTTTGGGATATCTGAACTAGAACTGGATCTTCTCCCGATTGGTTTAAGATCAAATTGAAATGAATCTTTGAAAATATATGATTTGGGTGAGTCTATGCTACCTCGCCTTGACAGAGAAGTCCGCCTTGGTTTGACGCTATCCAGTTGTTTATTGTCAACAACTGCTTCATTGTCAGAAATCAGTTTGGAAATGCGTTCTTCTAATGACAGTGCTTTCGGTTCTAGTGGTGGTCTCATCTGCCCTTCTACTGGTCTTGTTTTTGGCTCAGTTTGCACATGCATTACAGTTGCAACAATTGGTGGCATACTTGGAAGAACATTTTTGTCAATTTCTACAGGTGGAGTTATTTTTACAAACGGACTTGGTGGACTCATGGCTTGATCCGCGCTTTCTGATCTCGAGAAATATCCTGAATCGGTGCTACCCAAGCTCCTTGGACTAAGCAGGCATTTTGGTTGCTGTTGTTGGGAGAAATCAGTTGCTTGTTGTCGTTGGAGCTGTGCATGCCCTCCCAGTAATGGGGACTTGCACTGTTGATTCTCATCCTCGCTTAAATCTATTGACACATTTGTACCATCGACCTCTTTCAGAGATGACAAAACTGTGATGCTTGATCGCAAACTTGCCGATTGGAATTCCCGTTGACGTGCTGCTGCTTGCTCCGGCGCTGCCATGATAACTCTTGGGCTGTCTGCTCTCAATGGTGAAACATTAACTGGATAAACAACAACTTTAGGAAGCGCAGCCGTGACTTTTGGCTCATGAGATTTCTGAGTTTGAATTT
Source organism: Periophthalmus modestus (assembly GCA_019594935.1). Taxonomy (NCBI): domain Eukaryota; kingdom Metazoa; phylum Chordata; class Actinopteri; order Gobiiformes; family Gobiidae; genus Periophthalmus; species Periophthalmus modestus. Next base: position 11,517,521 of record JAIEZT010001318.1, read on the forward strand.
TGCAAGAATCAACCACATTTGATTGATCAACTTCACTGTGACAAACTTGGTTTAAACTTTGCAAACTATTTTCTGAAACTGCTACGATATTACTTTGCGTTAAATCTTGTTCTAGTTCATGATTGCTTCCTTCTTCATCACTCTCTCCCGTATCTTCTGCCTCCGAATGAGTCCCTCCTCCTTTTTCCGACTCTTGGGATAATGAACCACCTCCTGACTCCGATCTTGCCATCAAACCTAGTTTAATTGCATGCGCGTGGGATTTTTTGTGCTTGTACAAATTGCTTTTTGTTTTGAAAGAAAATCCGCAGGTCACACACGGATATGGGCGTTCGCCTGTATGGGATCTGATATGTTTTAGCAGCACACTTGGTTTGGCACAAGCTCTGTTACAATATTCGCAAACGTATTTTCCTGGCTTCTTCGGCTTTTGATCTTTGGCAATCTGATCTCCGAAACTCATTACAGTTGCCATTTGAACTTGGTTGCTTCCTGGAGTTACTGGAACCTGAATAGAACTAGGAACAGTTGCAGATAAAGATTGGCAAGTTTGGACTATTGGTGGTTGGCTTTGCGGTAATGCATTTGACCCATGGGTTATGGCCACTGGTCCTGGGTTAAAACTCATTTGCAATCTAGGCTTTTCAGGATTTGCGACTGGTATAAAATGAGTCCCACTTTGCAAAGTTTGTGTCCCTGCTTGTACTGGTCCTTGTATTGGCGCTGCTATCCCAATAAAATTCCCTTGTTTGTCAATGTAATATGTTTGCATGTGTGAAGACTGAATTCCAACATTAAGTGTAGGCATAGCTTGAACTTCTCCGATGCTGGCTTGCATGCCAACTTTCGCAACTGGCAGATTTTTCCTTTCCGTTAACGTGCTAAAATCTGGCTCCATAGCTTTTAGCAAAACATCTAACGGTGCACTACTGTGGTAAGGCTCTTGTTCGTGTTCAGGAGATTGTGTTTTGCTAATTTCAGTTAGAGGTGGTTGAGACATATCTAAAGATGCCTTCTCAACTTTAAATGGTTTTGGTGCTATTGGTTCCTTTATTATCTGATCTTGCTCAGGAATCCCTTCTTTTGCTGATTTTGCAGTTGCTTGAACATTTTGGATGTCTGTTTGTCTTCTAGTTGGCTCTGTAGAGTGGTGGATGTGACTATTTGATGAGGAGGAGCACAGTGGAGTAGTTTTGTCTGATAGCGTTTCTTGGACAGCAGAGTCACATGGCTTGGACTGTAAGGGTTTTTTCACTGGAGATTTAGGGATTTTTTTGAGCTGGTTACCCGCAACAACCTTCTTCCTCTTCAGGCTCTGGGACTTATCGACATTTCGGCGGGTGCTTTCAGACACACCTGAGGAGAGATAGACAGAGAGGTCATGTTAGGCAGGAAAAAAAAAAGAAAAACAAATCTACATTGGTTTAAGGAGGAGTCCCTTCTTCAGGCCAAATAAGTTAGGTTTGTTGAGATACAAGCCCAATCACAATTCACTGTAAAAACAAAATGTGTGTTTATTTTAGCCTATTTTTTTACTTAACAGTTACCGTAATTTCATGGCTATAAGGCGCAGTTAAAAGTTGCGAACATCGCGGGAGCGATAGATGACAGACGGCGAACACGCGGCGCCGGGCGAGTTACGCCATGATTTGTGAATGGATTGTGGATGCTTGGGCTAATGGTGCGACTTTTGTATGTGTTAAATGCAGAAAAGCACCCGTAACTGAAGCTGCGCCTTATAATATAAATGTGCCCTATGGCTGTGAAATTACGGTACATGTTGTGACTTTAATAATTCCATTCCACTGTTATTACTTGGGCTGTTATTGTTATTATTTAGGTCAAAAGTGTAAAATTTACACTGTTTAATGCAAACATTGAAATAGTAGTTTATAAGACAGTACGATTCTGTTGATCACCGTGTTACAAACTATTACAGCACCAGACCATAACTCACTGTTTACTTGGCAACCGAAGCCATTGTAAAGCCTTCACCCAAACAAGTACATTTATGGCATTGGCAACAACCAGCCAACACCCATTCATCCAGTCACAGTTACTTCAACTAAAATTAGTTCTCAATGCTGATAAAACCAAGCATATGTTGTTTTCCAATTGTAAAAAGATGCCTCATACAATCCCTACAGTGTCCACTCTTGAAGGAAACATCATAGAAGTGGTTCATGAGTATAAATACCTTGGTGTATTGTTTGATGACTCCCTCACTTTCAAACCACACGTGGAGAATCTTGTCAAGAAACTGAGACTAAAATTGGGTTTTTATTTTAGAAACAAGCTGTGTTTTTCATTTGAAGTAAAGAAGCGACTTGTCGCTGCAACTTTCCTCTCTGTGTTGGATTATGGTGATCTGTTTTATATGAATGCTTCAGCCCAATGTCTTCGAATGGTTGACACGGTTTACCATGCTTCACTCAGGTTCATCACTAATTGTAAAGCAATGACACATCACTGTGAGTTATATTCTCGAGTGGGATGGCCTGCCCTGGCCATTCGAAGGAGGAGTCATTGGTACACTTTTATTTACAAGGCAATGCTTGGACTGCTGCCGACCTACATCTGTTCCTTGTTGTCGCAGAGAAGGGCTGATTCTTGTTCTCTTCGTTCGCAAGATTGTGTGTTGCTGTCTGTTCCATTTGCTCGAACTGAACTGGGCAAAAAGGCTTTTGTCCACTCTGCACCTTATACATGGAACATGTTGCAGAAAGACTGGAACTTATAGAAAATATATATATATATATATATATATATATATATATATATATATATATATATATATATATATATATATATATATATATTTGTCTTATATATTGTTATGTTATCTTTTATTGTAATGTAATATGTAACTGTATGTTTTATTTGCTGCTGCCGCTTGGCCAGGACTCCCTTGAAAAAGAGGTTTTTAATCTCAATGGGACTTTTTCCTGGTTAAATAAAGGTTAAATAAAAAAAACAAAAAACAAAAAAAAAAACACAGCAATAAAACTTAACCACAATTTATCTTTCAAATATAAGTACATATGTCTACTGCTATGGGCTGTTGCAGATTACACACCATTATAATATGTATATATATATTTGTTCAAAAGTTTGGGGTCACCCAGACAATTTTGTGTTTTCCATGAAAAGACACACTTTTATTTACACATGAGTTGTAAAATGAATAGAAAATATATATAAGTATAGACATTGACAAGGTTAGAAATAATGATATTTATTTGAAATAATATTTTTTTTCCTTCAAACTTCGCTTTAGTCAAAGAATCCTTCATTTGCAGCAATTACAGCATTGTAGGCCTTTGGCATTCTGGCTGTTAATTTGTTGAGGTAATGTGGAGAAATTTCACCCCACACTTCTAGAAGCCCCTCCCACAAGTTGGATTGGCTGGATGGGCACTTCTTGCGTACCATACGGTCAAGCTGCTCCCACGACAGCTCAATGGGGTTTAGATCTGGTGACTGCGCTGGACACTCCATTACAGACAGAATACCAGCCTCCTGCTTCTTCTCTAATGAGTTCTTGCTCTATTTGGAGGTGTGCTTTTGGTCATTGCCCTGTTGTAGGGTCAGCATCCCGGAGTCGCCTCGTCACTGTAGATGTTGACAATGGCGTTTTGCAGGTACTATATAATGAAGCTGGGTCTATTTCTCAAACTAGAGACTCTAATGTACGAATCTTCTTGTTCAGTTGTGCAGGGGGCCTCCCACTTCTCTTTCTACTCTGGTTAGAGCCTGTTTGTCCAGTTCTCTGAAGGGAGTAGTACACACCATTGTAGGAAATCCTCAGTTTCTTGGCAGTTTCTCATATGGAATAGCCTTCATTTCTAAGAACAAGAACAGACTGTCGCGTCGTGGGGGAAGCAGTCTAAGCAGGGACTCCCAGATTTCCCTCAACCCAGACACATCCTTCAGCTCCTCCGATTGGGATCCCAAGGCCAGCCGAGAGACATAGTCCTTCCAGTGTGTCCTGGGTCTTCCCCGGGCCTTCTCCAAGTGGGACATGCCTGGAACACCTCCCCAGGGAGGCGTCCAGGACACATCCTGAGCAAATGCGCGCAAGCCACCTCAGCTGGCTCCTCTCGATGTGAAGGAGCAGTGGCTCTACTCTGAGCTCCTCCCGTGTAACTGAGCTCCTCACCCTATTTCTAAGGGAGCACCCAAGTGCCAACTATTCTTTCGATAAATACTTTCTATATCAGATTGAGGTTTTGAATACATTTTAAACCAAATATATGTAAAACTATGCTGACAGAAGTTCCCCGGGGCCTTCTCCAAGTGGGACATGCCCGGAACACCTCCCCAGGGAGGCGTCCAGGACGCATCCTGAGCAGATGCGTGAGCCACCTCAGCTGGCTCCTCTCGACGTGAAGGAGCAGTGGCTCTACTCTGAGCTCCTCCCGTGTAACTGAGCTCCTCACCCTATCTCTAAGGGAGCATCCAAGCGCCAGCTATTCTTTCGATAAATACTTTCTATATCAGATTGAGGTTTTGAATACATTTTAAACCAAATATATGTAAAACTATGCTGACAGAAGGCTTAGAAAAAGGATATTTAAATAAGATGTATTGAAAATGAAAAGTTATTTATTGTTATTTTCTGATGCCATGTGTTTTAACAACTAACAATTATTACGACTGTCAACAAACTGTATTTGTATCTCATTTGGAGTCCACCATTCAGATCTCTGCACTCACTAGTTGTCCCTGTGTCCAGATACAAGACGTTTAGTGATCGTTCGTTTGTTGTTGATCGTTCATTTGCCCCACCTCCCTCTGTTACTGAGCTAACTCTCCCCAAGGCTCAGGTTAAAAAAACAGTTATTCAGGCTAACCTTTGACATAGTTTTATGGTGGTTTTACTTTTGGTATTTTTATAACTGCTCTTATTGCGTATTTGCCTTTTGTTTGTATTCTGTAAAGCACCTTGTGCACTGGTAAGCTGCTGGAAAGTGTCAAAGGATTAAACTTTAATTTTAACAAGGTACAATTATTGAGGGCAGAGCTCTTGATTTACCAGTCAATCTATGTTCCTACCCTCACCTAAGGTCATGAGCTTTGGGTAATGACCGAAAGGACAAGATTGCGGATGCAAGCGGCCGAAATGGGTTTCCTCCGTAGGGAGGCTGGGCACTTCTTTAGAGATAGGGTGAGGAGCTGGGTCACACGGGAGGAGCTCAGAGTACAGCCGCTGCTCCTCCATGTCGAGAGGAGCCAGCTGAGGTGGTTCAGGCATCTGTTCAGGATTCCTCCTGGACGCCTCTCTAGAGAAGTGTTCCGCGCATGTCCCACGGGGAGGGGGCCTAGGGGAAGACCCAGGACACGCTGGAGGGACTATGTGTCTCGGCTGGCCGCCTTGGGTTCCCACTGGAAGAGCTGGAGGACGTGTCTGGGAG
>JAIEZT010001318.1:11527934-11552889 GCA_019594935.1 Periophthalmus modestus
TAAGATAAATAAGAAAGTGAATACAATGGTCATAAACAAACAGGAATTTGTGTCACCAATTCCCTGTCAAACCAAATGCACACATCGCCTTTAAAAATGCCGTCTTCTTCTATGGTGTTTCACTCCAGTTCTCAATAACAGAGCCTTATGTTAGCGCTTAGCTCATTTTAGCCTGACTCGTCTGACATCATCCTTTCTTCATTCAGAACATGTGTGGAGAGTTAAATATGTGGAACCCCAAAAGCCCAGTGATTATGGCCCCAACAAAATCCCATTACACCAGTTTAAACTACACAGACCACATTTCAATGTTATGTAACCAAACACAACCAGGACAGGACTGGGACTGGATCGAGACTGGACCAGGACTGGATTAGGACTAGACCATAACTAAACCAGGACTGGACCACAACTAAACCAGTACTGGTCCAGGACTAAGCCAGGACTGAACAAGTGCTGAACCAGGATCAAACCAGGACCGGGCCAGGACCAAACCAGGACTAAACCGAGACTAAACAAGAATTAAACCAGGACAAAGCAGGGACTCAACAAGGAATAAACTAGGAGAGCAGAGAGTTAGCCACAAAAAAACTGATGAAGCAGGTGAGATGACCAAAGGCTGCAAGATTAATCAGTCTAATCAAAATCACAATTTGAATGGACACTTTCTTTTCAATTGTCAATTGCTTGTCCAAAAAATTGCAATTAGATATTTTTCAAATCATTCAGCCCTGCATAGAATGCCCCATGTGGTTTGGAGCCTTTTCAGACATGATTTTGTGGTTGAAAATCTGGTTGGAGTGCAAAAGTGCAGAAGATTGAATAATACCACGTGTCACTGTTTACATTACCACTGACGGCCCTTCAGTTCATTTAAAAAGTGGTTTGTGGTGAGAAACAACTGGACAAAATTAAGGTCTGCTAGATATAGCATTACTATGGGAATGGTGTCTTAAAAAGTGAAAAAAACAGAACTAAGTGGGTAAACAGCCTTTTTGGTGTAGCTGATAGATGTTTTCTGCTGACATTTCAGTTAATTGGAGACACACCTGTGGATGTATTTGAAGGCACACCTGAAAACACTGCTTCTTTGTGTAACATCATGGGAAAGTCAAAAGAAATCAGCCAAGATATTAGGAAGAGAACTGTGGATTTGCACAAGTCTGGTCCATCCTTGTGTACAATTTCCAGATGCCTGAAGGTGCCACGTTCATCTGTTGAAAAACAATTATATGTCCAGCCATCATACCTCTCAAGAAGGAGAGTTCTGTGTCCCAGAGGTGAACGTGCTTTGGTCTGAAATGTGCATATCGACCCAAGAACAAAAGCAAAAGACCTTGTGAAGATGCTGCCTGAAGCTGGTAAGCATGTGTCATTATCATATGCCAGAAAGAATACATTACTCCAAAAGAAACATAAAAAAGCCAGATTACAGTTTTCAAATGTACATAAAGACAACAACCTTAATTTTTGGAGACATGTCCTGTCCATAACCATAATGAGGATTAGGAAAGCCAAATTACAGTTTGCAAATGCACACATGGACAAAGACCTTCATTTTTAAGGAAATGTCCTGTGGTCTGAAGAAACAAAAAAATGGAACTGTTTGGCCATAATGAGCATTGTTACGTTTGGCGGAAAAAGGGGGAGGCTTGCAGGCCTGAGAACACCATCTCAACTGTGAAATATGGGGATGGCAGCATCATGTTGTGGGGTTGTTTTGCTGCAGGAGGGACTGGTGCACTTCACAAAATAGATGGTATGATGAAGAAAGAACACTATGTGGAAATACTGAAGCAACATCTTATCAGCCAGAAAGTATGGGCGCAAATAAGTCTTCCAAATGGACAATGACCCGAAGCTGTCATGATCTCTGTGTGTTGCTCTCTTTCCCTCCCTCACCTGTCTGAGCCTGGAGCTGGGCGGAGACCCTGGCTCCTCCCGTGCGCACCTGGAAACACTTGTAATCAACTGCACCTGCGGGGGATAAGAGGAGCCAGGACTCGACACTCGGTTTCAGATCGTGTCGTGTCAACATCCCGCTCCTTGGACCAGCTCAGCTCCCTCGCCTCTGACCCTGCCTACTTGCACCGGTACCATTTTCCTCATCTTCGTCCCTGCACTCCCGTCTCACCCTGGACCACGGCCTGCACCGCGCTCCCTACTCCTCGTCAGATCTACCGTCATTGCTTTCTTGTCACTATTTTGTAAATAAACACTGTAAACTCTTCCCCGAGTTCCGCATTTTTGTCCCTCCTGCCCGAACGTTACGACAGAAGCATACTATTAAACTGGTTACAATAGGGCTTAAGGATAACAAAGTCAATGTTTTGGAGTGACTATCACAAAACCCTGATCTCAGTCCTATTGAAAATGTATGGGCAGACCTGAAAAGGCATATGCGAGCAAGGTGGCCTACAAACATGGCTTAGTTACACCAGTTCTGTCAGGAGGAATGAGCCAAAATCCCTGCCAACTATTGTGAGAAGCTTGTGGAAGGATATCCAAAAGATTTGACCCAAGTAATACAGTTTAAAGACAATGGTACCAAATACTAATGAAATGTATGTAAACATTTGACTTTAGTAATGGAAAAATCGTCTAAAAAAACTCTTTTTCTCATTTTTCTATTTTAACAAATAGACATAATGTTGGTAATCCTAACTGACCTACAACAGGAAAAGTTTAGTCTGATTTCATGTCAAACAGTGAGGAAAAAAAACAAAAAACAAACAGTGTATGTGTCTTTTTATATAGTGTATCTAAACTTCTGGTTTCAACTGTATATGACGCAAGATATAATATATTATATGTCGTAATATGGAATTATACAGCAAAGAAAAAAAACCCCACTTCAATTAATATTTTTTATATCCTATACTTAAATTCCTTGCGATATCTACCCTTTGCTTTGTCGATAGCGCTGCAAACCTTTGACCTTTTTCTGAATGAGCTTTATGATGGCGTCTCCTAAAATGGTTTTCATTTCACAGCTGCGCCGTGTCAGGGTCAAGAAATGCCAAAAATGCGAAGCAATGATCAAAGCAAAGGGTGGACATTTCTGTATTGTTATCTTTTTAATCTGAAATTTTGAGTGTTATTTACTTAAATTTGTACTATTATTTTGAGTTTATTTTGGTTTACCACGTTCTACATGTGTCATTCATAGTTTTGATGTCTTCGGGGAGAATCTACAATGTGAACAGAAATAAAAATAAAGAAACAAGACAATTGAAAAAGTGTGTTCAAACTCATCTACACACAAAAGTCTATCCAAAATTCAGAGACAATTTATGCACAAGGAACACAATTTTCAGACTTTTACAATAGCTATTATGTCAGAATATAACATTGGGTTGAACGTATGAACTTACTTCTGTAAAATTATGTAAAAATATATGACATCTTCATTTTTAAATGTCCTGTACCAGCTATTTGAGATGTCCCCAGTACAGATATATTCTATAAGCAGCTTGAGGTCAAAGTACATCAGCTGAAGTGAAATTGAATAATTTTTCCTCTATCATGCACTCGTCTCTGAAAGCCTGTCTGTGTTTGTGTCTGCACAGCCCTGGTCTCTGTCCTCTGCACCCAGAAGGAGGAGGGGGGCCGTGTGGGCATTGCATCCCAATTAGAAGCATCTTTACGTGGGCTGAGTCTGACACCCGCTGCCCTGACTGTCATGACAACCACCCATCTCCTCTCTCTTTCGCTCTCCTCCTTTCCATCTTTCCCCTATCTGTATCACTCTCTCCTCTGTTACGCTAATCTCCATGCCATCTCTTCTCCCACTCCCTTCTTTCTTTACCCCCATCACTCTCTCCCTTTCTCTCCTGTCATTCTCCTCTTTTTCTATCCTCTCTCCATCTGCCTTCTCTCAATCCAATCAATTTCTCTCCAGAGAGGGGGTAAAGAGATTCTCCCCTCTTCCCTATGGCTCTCCCATTTTCTGTCTCTGTCCTTCCTTCTCCTGAGATGGATGGAGGAGAAGGGAGGACCCTTCTCCTCCATCCATCTCTCCATCTATCTCCTCCTCTGATCTATCCCCCCTCCCATCATTTCTACCCTCCTTTCTCCTTTTTCTCTCTCCCCCTCCTCTCTTTACTCTCCATCCCACCATCCTTCCACCCCCCTCTCCTCTCTATCCTCCCCTCTCTGGTCACTCCATCTCTCCACCTCCTCTGCCTACTCCCTCTCTCCCCTGTTTCCCTCCATCTCTCTCCTCCTCTGCCCACTCTCTCCCCAATTTTTCTCCCTCCTCTTGCCCCCCAATTCCTCTCCTCATCCCACTCGTCTGCATGTTGTTCCATACAGAGGGGTAAAGAACGCTCAGAGCCTGTTCCCTGGAGGAGACTGTGACGTCACCTCTGCATGCTACGCCCACACCAGCACAATTTACACCCAAAACCAGGCACGTATCTGGACTACAATGAAGTCCACAAGTTCCTGGTCAGTTGCGTGAGAGTGGAAAGTGTGGAGGTGTCTCTAATGAGGCTTTGGTGATCAAATTTGAATCAAGATTCAATCATGTCTAATAGTCAGTGGTTGGGTCTTTTCAAAGGAGAGGTCTACAGCTAATCCTCTGTCAGAAAAAGACTGGTTTGGAGCAGACGCTAGAGCAGATTTTTTGTGTTAAATTGTACTGTGTAAAGTCTTTATTGTTTTTGAAAGGCAATCCATAATGACAGCCAATTGTATTCAGATTTTGAAAAGAAAAAAGTTGCCCAGCCCTGACTGCACTCTTTATATGGTCAGATTAAGAGGTCTGGAACATGAGAAATACAGTAATTTACAACATGAAGATCAGCGATCAAACATCTTTTTTAAACTAGTTTTATCATTTTGATATGATGATATTGATTAATACAAATGTCATTGCATACAGGAATTTGACAAAAAATTTCAATTATATTTCAAAATTCAGACAATTTTTAGACCAACATGAGAATTCTGGCCAGATCACCTGTTGTAGATACAGATAAATCTCACATTTACATAAAAGATAAGGTGCAGGTAATATGGATTTGGAATTTGCAGAGCTTTGTACAGGATAATAGTCTTCCATACAATTCATTAAAATGACAATAGAAATGTGGTTTTCACGCACTGGAGTTACATGCGCTTAGGCAAGGCATGTTTATTTGTATAGCAGTATTTGTACACAAGGTACAGTGGTAATTCAAATTGCTTTACAGAATAAGAATACAACAAATCAAAACATAAATAATCCTAAATAATCATAATAAAGTTATCGTTATAGGAGAAAAGTGCAGAATAAAAATCTTTATATGAAACTTTCACTCATATGCACAGATAAACAGAACTGGCCGTTATCTTCAACTGCCTCGCTCTGGATTGGCTCTTTAGTTGTTTTGATGGAACTGTTCCAAATTTGCCCCTATAACTGCTAGCCCTTCCCTTCACCTGTGTGCGTGCATGTGTGTGGATGTACTGTAGGTGAAGTCCACACTCAGGTCTGCAATCAAGCTGACTACAAAGGCCTAGCTCTCCTGACAGACACTGCCAGATTGTTTCATCAACTACACGCTCCTGTGGTGAAGACTCCGGTATTTTAGCTGGTGGCTACCTCGCCTGGAAACCTTCCAATCCTCCTGGCCTTGGACAATAAACTCGATTAGTTTTTCCATATTGCTGTGAGTCTATTTTTTGGGCCCAAAACTGCATAGCCATAACAACCTTCACTTAGTCCACTTTTTTAAACAGTAATAATAATAATAATGCCTTACACTTGTAATGCGCTTTATCAAAGCATCTCAAAGCGCTACACTGAAGTCATTATTCATTCTCTCCACACTTGGTGATGGTAAACTACTATTGTAGAGACAGCTGCCCTGGGGTAGACTGATGGAAGCGAGGCTGCCAGTTTGCGCCATCGGCCCCTCCGACCACTCACACCACTTTCATACTAGGCAATGTGGGTGAAGTGTCTTGCCTAAGAACACAACGACAGAACTTGGTCCGAGCTGGCCTTGATCCTTCGACCTTTGGGTTGGGAGACCAGCGCTCTAAGTGAGCCACTGTCGCCCCCACAGTCTGTGGTTGAAATGAGCAATGACTGCTGTGAGTTTTGACTGTGGAATGTCACAATCACAATTGTCCATTTGATTTTATTTAGTCTTAACAAATAAAAATGTATTTTAATCTTAATTCTCTGAAGATAAACAATTAAAACTTTGAATAATAATTAACAACAACAACAACAATAATCATAATAATAATCATAATAATAATAATAATAATAATAATAATAATAATAATAATAATTTAACACAAAATAGCCCAATTGTTTGCCTCCAAAATCTTCTGCTCCAAACCATGTGCTTATACTGACAGTGGATTGGCTGTAGAGCTCTCCTTCAAAAATACCCAAGCTCATCACTGACCATTAGACATGACTGACTCTCCATTGTGTTTCGATTAATTGCATTGCCGTAGTAAAAGCTGACATAAATTGTTGTATCTTTTGCTCAAAGTCAAAATAAAAACAAGTGTAAACTAATATATGTTTTGTTTCATTCACACATGTTATGTTATGTAAATATTATCTCCAAAGCTCAAAATGCTCTGTTCTACCTTGTGATGTCATGAAGTGGTAGTTTTCATGCCAACAGCTCCTTTTACCTTTAATTCAACAGAAATGGGCAATTCCAGGGAGTTTTTGTATGGAGTTTTAAAAACACAGTGGAGTGCTTCCTGCATTACCACATGACATCACAAAGTGGAACAGAGCGTTTTCTATTTGAGGGAAGAGCTCAGCCTAAATATACAGGGTTTGTGTGTTAAACATGTTTGAATGAAACAAAACACAACTCCAGGTATGTCTGTAATGAGAAACAACATACTATACAAAATAGGATAATATGGACCCTTTAAGCACACAAATATTAGACCCTTTAAACCACAAATATTATTAACGGTCTATATTTATAATATAGACCGTTATAATGATCACAACAGAGGCAATGTGGAGGACATTTTGGCTCCTGTCACTGAACCATCTGCCTGTGGACACACAACACTAGCTACGCGCTGGCGCTAAAGCTGTCACACTGTTAGCCGCCGCTACGCTAACACATTTCCCACAATCCCGCTGGGTCCGGCTTGAGCCCAAATGGCCGATGGTAGCAGTTTGGTGATGGGACATATGCAGCCCGTCACTGCTTCAGATGGAGAGGACTTGCTAACGATTAGCAACAGGCTGGTTTATCAACATCTTTCAGTTTAGCTTTTCTTTCAATTTAAAAACAGTGGAGCACTTTATTACAAACATGCCATCAAAAGGTGGGACAGAGGATTTTTTGTTTGAGAGAAGAACTCCTACATATGCAGGGTTTGTGTGTTAAACATGTGTGAATGAAAGAAGCACAACGCCAGGTATGTTTTTTGTTGAGACAACACCACTATATAATAGATTAAAAAAAAAAAAAGAAGAAAAAGTTAAAATGGTATGGCCATAACAACTTTTGTATTTACTGATTTATTTATTTATTGTTTATCATCAAGTACTTAAGCAGCCAGCAGTTAGAAAGTTCATATACATATATATATATATATATATATATATATAATATATATATATATATATATATATATATATATATATATATATATATATATATATATATATATATATATATATATATATATATATTATATATATATATATATATATATATATATATATATATTATATATATATATATATATATATATATATATATATATATATATATGTATGACGAATTTTATATCTGTGCTAGATCTGCTCTTGTCCTCCGCGATGACGTACCACATATAATGCATCAGACACACGCCCAAAAGTAGAGCCACAAGCTCGTGAAAATGAGACAAAAACAAAAGACCTCCAAAAAAAGAAAGATAAATTTAACAGACAACACCAGGAGTCCTACTTAAAATATGGGTTTGTTGCTACAGGTGATCCTCATGCACCGAGTCTGCTCTGTGTAATATGCAGAGAAATGTGAATGAGGCAGTGAAACCCTTCAAAAACTGCTTTGGCACATGGGCACTAAGCACCTGGATTAAAAGATAAGGCTTTAGAGTTTTTGAAAGAAATTATGGAGCAGACTGGACATAAACACACTGCGGCTGTCATTGTCTCCCATCACTCCTGATGGGACCAGCTCATCACAGAAACAAGCACATTGCTCCCACTGATTCACCGGTTATGGTGAGTTGTATTTTTTAGTAAAAAGGTTGGGGACCCCGGTCATAAGCACACTATAGTTGCTTACACAAAGTGCAAGACTAAAAAAACACAAAATAAACAATATATACAGTTTTATCTTCATCTTAGATGTCAAAAAATATTTGCGGCTCCCAGTGCTTTTTTCCCCCGTGGAAACGGGGTACAAATGGCTCTTTGGGTGTTAAAGGTTGCCGACCCCTGTTTTAGTGTAATAAAAACACCCACAGTAAATGTTTATTTTTTGTTCATTTTTGCCATAAATTCCTATGACATGGGCTTTAAGTATCGTAGTAGTAGTATTAGTATCGTTTGCACTTTCTGCCGGTTGCAGGCCCGCTCACAGTAAGGACATATGTTTCAGTGCAATAAATACACACATTAGTGTATTTTCTGTCTAAAATCTATACTGTACTTTGTATTGGATATATGTCTGTTCAAAATGTCCAAATAATATATTTGAGAGAAAGAGAGGCGAGAGAGGTGAGAGAGGTGAGGAGAGAGAGAGAGAGAGAGAGAGAGAGAGAGAGAGAGAGAGAGAGAGAGAGAGAGAGAGAGAGAGAGAGAGAGAGAGAGAGAGAGAGAGAGAGAGAGAGAGGAGGGGTGGTGCAGGTGGAGCAGCAGGCGTAGAGGACAGCGATTATGGCTCTGCGTGGGAGGCAAGTGAAGAATGGGTACGGGAAGGGTGCTGCAGAGGAGAGAAAAAAAGGAGGGGGACAGAACTGAAGAGACAGGGAGAGAGAAAGAGGGAGAGCAGGAGGAAAGGGTACAAGGGTAAGAGTGCTGCGGAGGAGAGAGAAGAGAGCGAGGGAGAGGAGGTAGGAGACTGCAGCACAACACAGGAAACACAACAGGTGTCAGTGTAAAAGACCAAAATAAAACTGGACCTAATCAAGCATTAAACCAGGTCTGAATCAGGTCTAAACCAGAAATAACCAAGGACTAACCCAGGAGTAGCCCTAGACTAAACCAGTAATACAGCACCTCTGATACAATTCCACTGTAGCCAGGGAATACCCAAAAAGACCTGCATTAAATGAGGTCTAAACCAGGTCTAAACCAGGACTAAACCAAGACTAAACCAGGTTTAAACCAGGTCAAAGCCATTTCTAAAACATATCTCAACCACAACCTAAGTATTCACAAAGGTATGGCTGATTGGCCAGTAACAAAGGTGACATCGAGACATCAGTTCACAGGAAATGTATCAAAATCAAAACCAAAAGTAAGCCCACACCTGCCTCCCACATACATTTGTGGTTTTGCTTTTAAAATTCACAATTCAGATGATGGTTCACACTTTAAATCCATCCAGTACAACTTTAGTTTATATTATGTAATTACACAATGTTGTAACTGATTGAAGAAATAATTGAAATTTTTGTATTGTGACAACCAGGGCCGGAACTAGCTTTCAGGGGGCCCTAAGGTAAATTTGTCTCTGGAGCCCCCGACAGCAGATGTATCCTGACTCAGCTCTTGGTGATTCACATTTGACAACATTATGACTCTTCTCTCATCACCTTGACCAATTGTATTTGTATATGACCAACATCAGAGTGAAGACATACTAAATGTCACAACTACTATCTATACAAGAACAGTAGACAAACATATAAGGGGGGGGCAAGAATTAGACTGTTTCTGGTGGATTTTAATGTGTTCCAGTTGTCGACAGTGGGCTTACATTTACATTATAAAGTGTCCTTGCACTGTTATAAACACGTAGTTGCCCTCACCTATGCCTGGCTCAAAAACAAATGTAGGCAGCAGCAGATAATTTGCTACTAGACAGATATAAAACAAATGTAATAATCTGAGAGGGATATTTAGGCTGCTGTAAACACACAAGCCCTGTTTTGAATAAAACTCATGATGATGATGATGATGATGATGAAGAAGATTCTTCTTCTTCTTCTTCTTCTTCTTCTTCTTCTTCTTCTCTTCTTCTTATTAACATTAATATTAATTAATATTAAACAGCTGCTTAGTCTGCTTATAGGTTCGATACTAGTTTTACTATAGATTAGTACCAGATTTTGAGTACTTTGTCAACCCCAATTGTAATCACGACTAACATTTGAATTACATTGTGATTTTCATTTTAACGTGATAAATCTTGGACATACTCATAAAATTGCATTGAATGTTGATGGCAGAGGCCTGGATGTATTTTGAAGGTGACGACAGCGTGTTCTATAGTCCAAAACAAAAGAGTTTTTAAAAACAGCTGAATGAGTCAAACAGAACCCATGTGCACCTCCTCCACATGCTAGCAAGCCACAACCTGTAATTATACACTGACATAGCAGCATGACGCTGAAAACAGCTAACTACTCCAACTACAAGAGCCTGGGTTAACAAAGCCTGGGTTAATTTATGGGTCCTCTGCACTTTTAATCTAACAGAGTTATTCGCCTATATGTTCGCACATGGCTGAGTTCTTCTCTCAAAAGAAAACACTCTATTCCACCTTGTGATGTCATGTGGCAATATAAACTCTATACACCTTCACTAGAATAATTTGGATGATTCTGTAATTGCCCCATAATTTGCCAATCTCTACTGAACTAAAGGTAAAAGGTAGCTTTTAACATGAAAACTACAACTACATGGACATCACAAGGTGGAACGGAGGCATTTTGAGATTTGTAGATGTACAGACAGACTAATAGTAAAGGGTTACATGGGAATGTAACAAACCAACTCCAGGTATGGTTTTGACATTAACATTATAACGTGGTTTAACCTCAAGACTCAATTTTGCATAATATAGGATGTTTAACATAATTATATTCAAGATTTTTGCTAGAAATCTGCCTAATTTCTTTTACTGAAGTTATATTTTGACTTCCTGGTGGGACATTAGCAGTAAATATCACATATGTTGAGTAATATCCATAACTAACTAGGTTTCCTAGCAACTATAATGTAAACAAGGGCCAAAACTTGTCTAAATTACACATTGTTTTTTGATTAGACTAATACAGTTTACAACAACACCTTTATTTTTGTTAAATGAAGGTTTAAACTGTTAGAATTTATTTATTTCTTCTTTTATGACAAAAGCTAAAAAAGTCAAAAACACTGAACAATCACTGGTTTAAAGTAGAATTGCATAATATGTTGATACTTTGCATCTCTAAGGTGGAATGTTCAGCAGGCATGTAGGTACAATGCACACATTAGCAAGCACTGTCAAAAAGTTTTTTAGTCTGAGAACTCAAGAAATAATACAAAATAGATTTAAACATTTTCAAGAGTTTGTGAACAACATGAGCGTCCACCCTCCTGTTTAGATTATTTTCAACAAAAAAAGGTGAGAGTGCTAATTGAAAAATAATGCTAATGCTAGCTACCTTGTGACTGTGCATGAGAGATATGTTTAACAGCACAAATCAGTTTCACCTGTTGTAGTTGCAACTAAACCAGGTCTTTCTGGTCAGGACTGTGTTAAAACAAAGTTCCGATTAAACAACAAATAACAGAGTTTCATACAGAGCAGTGTCTCTGTTAGCATCACATCCCCAGAGAATGTTGATGACATGACATCAGCTGCAAAGTATCCATATGATCTTGTCTGTAGGCTCATTCATAAAAACAGTGAAATCCTAAACTGATTGCCAGTTCTCTTCTCCTCCATCTCTATGTGAAGATATATGGAAACATGAGAATATACAAAAATCTATAAATCTAATCTTGTTTTTTATTCATTGAGGTATTTACAATCAGTATTAAGTATTGAGTCTGTTCCTTAGTATTGAAATCAAGTTTGAAATTCAAGTCATAATAAATATTGTAAGTATAGTCTAACAGTTGGATGCAGTAGTGACTGTGTCTGTTTGAGATTGAGTTTGCTTGGTCGCCACCCCCTCAGCTTCTCGGCAGTCCCTCCGCAAACGGCTGTGGGGTTTTACATAATACAAGCTCAATACAACGTCTCCACAGCCCAAAATGTTACTATACTCTCTCTAATGCACCACAGCAGAAAATACAGATGATGTCCTCTATCATCTCTCTGACCCACCACAACAGATAATACAGGCTTTACCTCTGTCTCCACGCAGCTAAGATGTCTATTATCGTCTCAAAAACACACTACAACATCAAAAGCACGCATTTGCAGATAGCTCCACCCCACCCCAGATGTCCCCTCTCCTTTTTCTAATGCACCACAATATCTAATGAAAGCACACACCTCAGAATTTTCAGACAAATTCTGTGATTACAATTAGATACAAGATGCAGAATCCACTAAAACATGGGTAACTGAACAAATGCAAAATAGGTAAGTGATAGTAAATATGCAAAATATTGGAAAAAAAAGGTCATGACATGATTGAACCAGGGTTACATCAGGACTGAACCAGGTCTTAAACGAGACTAATCCAGAACTAAACTTAGACTAGATCAGACCATAAGCCTTGTGTTTTAAATTAGTTTATTTCAGATTTGATGTTATGATATTGCTCTGACATTTCCACCTGCAGCTTCACCTTTCACTCACACAAACTTGAAAACGATTCCACGTCTTTTTCTTTCCAAATAAGTCCAATCACAGCAAGCGGAGTCAGAGGAGCTTTCCAAAAACCAGAAACGAAAGGAAAACTTGGGGACACCATAAATCAGACCTATTCTTTCCACCATGTTATAGTTGTTATAGTTGTGCATAGTTGAGTAATCTTTAATCGTTTATTTTCAAGGTGCCATATAGCAGATCAATCCCTGTTTTCACCGACACCAGTACATGCCCACTGCTCTTACTTAGTTTTTCAATTTTATTTAATTAATCGATGATACATGTAGGATTCGACAGCGTTACATAATAATTTTGTTACAAATGAAAAAAAAAAGTTGTTGAATATTGTTGAAGTTGAATATTGTGATTTAAAATGTGCAAATTATAACAAAGTGATCCAAGCACAATAGGTTTTCTTTAATTTGAGGTGAGAGAAATTATTAGTTTCACATGTGTCACTGAAGTAAACAAATCTGATGTTTGATTCTGGCTCGAGATGCGACAGAGAGAGTGGTGACCAAACTGATATCTCTCTGTATAAGAATTACACAGATATTAGTCTGGACTTAACAGAAAAACTTAAACGTGCAGTGTGCAACTTTTTCTTCCCCTTGCCAGTCTCCTGAAGATATTATAACTTTACCTGGAATGTTTCACACTATTACAGTCAACTTATCCATCTCCGATGATGACGCCATGAAGCAAAGTTACAGATCAGATCTATGGAGATGTGACCACATTCCACAGCAAGAATGCATGTTTTTCAATGCATTTTTGAGCAACAAAAAAACCAGTAATTTTTTTTAAGACAAGTTGAATGCCATACTAAGGAACTTTCAAGGCAAGTCAGTGGCTTGATTCCAACTCAGACGTACTGCCACATTGTGGCCGTGTCATTGGGCAGACACTTCACCCACTGTAACTCTGTGTAAAAGCACATCTGTGATTGACAAATGTAATATCCACATGGAGCACTGCAATGACGTAATGCCATAAGGTTAGACACAGAACATGGACTGCAGAGGAGAAACAAGGAGATTTTCAATTCATAAGAAATGTAAGGAGGAAAAAAAAAAAACAAAAACTATGATAATTATAATCAGCAGTCTTATTTAAGTAAATGTCATGCCATAAGACAAGAAATGAGAAATTACAAGTATTACAAAAAAAACCAAAAAAACAAATCAATACAAATTAATAAAATAAACTCAGCTCTGATAAGAAATGTATTTTCACTCAAGTGGGTAACGAAGACGAAGACAAAGAAGAAGAAAAGAAAAGTTATATTGTTTTTAAAACAATATTAACCCTATACCCCAAGATAAAAAATATATAATTTCAAAATGTCCCTCCAACAACTGTGTGATGTCATGCCTTATGAAAAACAAATAAAATAAAAATAAAATAAAATAAAAACTGCAGCAACTTTGTAAAAGAGGTAAAGAATTGTCCTTACCATTCGCGTTTCTATCTCTCCAAACTGATCTGGTTTGGTCCTTTCTGCTTTTGATGTTCAATAAATGTCACTCGGGAAAATACCTTTAACACTTATCGAGAAATGTCTCCTTTCCTAGCTCTTAGCTTTGCTTCCTACCTCCTACCTACCGTCACCTTCTTCTCAGTCATTAAACTACATTCAAAACAATATGCAACCCTAGACGTCTTGCACTGTGCGATCTAATTTCACTTCTGTACTGTAAGCAAAGCATTCGCCTCCTCCTTGTCTCCTCTCCTCCCTCTTGCCTTCTGCCTCCTCCCATTCTGAACTCAGGGAACCCCCCCCCCAATTCCTCCACTGCACGTTCCACCATTAAAGAAGACAGTGTCAGCATGCCCAGATTAGTGGCAAACCTACTTGTAGCATGAGCTAAAAATATCCCTCCGTCGTCCTTAGCATTGTCAATGATCCTATCTGGCGCACAAGCTAATTGTCGTGCTAATTATGGTACAGTGGAAGACACGAGCAGACAGCAGTGACAGGAAAGAGACGGAGGATAAGGGAGACAGACAGAGTGAGACAAAGATGAGGGGTGTAAGAGTGCAGGAGAGAAGGAGAGAGAGAAGGAGAAGGAATGACAAGAGGGAGGGAGAAAGAGACAGGTAGAAGAGAGGGATACAGTAAGATCAGCAGAGAAAGGGGGAGGGAAGGAGAGAAACAGAGGAAGATAGAGGAAGGAGAATTATGTAATAGGGTTGGTCCAATGAGGTCCGAGGATATGCGAATTGGAGACAATGAGAAAAGACTTTGTTGTTTTCAGATAGTAAAATGGAGTGTTCCTCTCTCACATGGAGCAGCAAACTCCTAACTGTCTCGGTTAAAGGGTTGTCAAAAGTATTGAAAATCAATACTAAAAATGTGTATCAGAAGTATCCAACTGAGCATCTGCCAATGCTAACCAAAATATGACCGCTCTGGAACACTTTTAGAATGACCAGGAGCTTCAGCAGAACTAGTATAAGGCCACATAGTAACAAAGAAGTATTGACCATCAAGCCTATTTCCTTAGTATTGAAATTAAGTTTAAAATTTGAGTATTGTGACAACACACTACTGGCAATCAAACCTGGGATCTTAGTGCTGATAGGCTGAGTTCACTGGGAATGAAGGTCAGTGAAGTGCCTTGCTCGAGGCATAACAACAGCAGACACTTTGAATTCTTACAGTGACATGTTTCTAACATTTATTTCAGCATCAGTAGTGTGAGGAGAACGAGAGATGGAAAACAGACATGGGACAAACCAAACCTGACTCATGTGATCCGACACAGTATTTCTATTGAACATTCAGCAAAAACTGATGAATCACAAATAAAAGTAGCATGTTTTTGAATGAGAGAGACACCTGAACTCACCTGAACACACCTGTGTATTACTCAGACCTCAAACAGCCAGTCAAAACTAAACCTGGTTTACGAGACGACTCGCTCAAACTAACACAAAAGTTCCACCACTTCACTTATTTGGCTTCTGATGACAATTGCAATGCTGATTTCTTTTCTCTTACAGAAACACTGGACATGATTTAGCCTTTATTTTGTGTTAGAATTTAGTGTTTTCGTTCTCAAGGTGATCATCCAATCAGAAATAGGTTGTAAAAAGTATTGAAAATCAGATACCAATCCATACTGAAATGAAGCTGGATAATACATATTGCACAGGTATTGTTACTAAAAACATCACAGTCACAGGAATGAACCTGTTCTAAAGCGCTTTGGAATGATCTGGAGCTGTATTAGAAGACCACAGAGACTAGTATACGCTAGAGAGCACAGTTTTGACTTCTGATCCATGGGTTGTGACGGTAATAGAGCACAGGCTACAGACAGTTCTTTTACAGGGAATTAGAGAAGCAAGATTTGAAATTGTATTTTTTATTAATCACAATTAGCAATTCACCAAGGTTCCAGTTTTTATAACGTCCACTTTGAGAAAACTAAACCCATCCTCTGTTTTTGTGTGTAGTTAAAGACCTCTGCAATCATGTCCCTGCGTATCATATGCTCTCCCTGTGTCACCAAGGGGGAATTATTCTGCATAAAAGCTGCTAACACTGTAGTTTAGACCTCTAAAAACATGTCCTTGTGTGTCAGATACCCTCCCTGTGTGTCAGAGGCCCTCCCTGTATAGTTTAAATTATCTACTATTTAAGTCTCTCCTGCAATTTCCGTCTCCCATGGCAACAAAAGCAGAAGTCCCCACTCTTATGTAACAGGATCCTCTATCTCCCCACTCCAGTCTCCCCTCTCTCTTTTCTCTCTCAATCCTTTCTTTCTGTCTCTTCTCTTTCTATCCCCTCTCTCCCTCACTCTCCTCTCACACCTCCTGTCTCGCTCCTTTCTCTTACTTCCTTTTCATTGAAAAAAATCTTGCTGTACCTGTAGTTTAGATATCTACAGACATATTCTGAAATACATTGGATTCTTGTATTAGTTTATCAATTCATATTTCAGTCTTCTCTTAAATGTTAATGGAGCTGTACCTGATTTTATTGTCTTAAAAATGTGAAAAACAGAACTAGTTCATTTAAAATATATTTTTTACATTATTTCTCACTTACTACCTTATTCATTCATTCTGACCATCCTAATGGTTCACTCCCGAATGAGTTTATAAGCACTTTTCACAAAACTTTCAGAGGCCAAAGCAATTTTGCTAGGACAGTAACGCTAACAACACTAGCATGCTAACTGCACAATTTCTGATTCTTTGACAATAAAACACAGATTACTTACTTTGACCCCCATGATCTGCTTATACAATATAACTGTACTGAGGCAAAAACACATTTTGCTGAAATATGTATTGAATATCTAATCGTAATATTTTGCAAAAATGTGCTGCTCTACTCTTTATACTGTAGTTTGCAAAAATATTATTTGGGTTATTGTTCTTTTTGGTCCTTCCTCGAATGCAAGACTGTCCCTCTGACATCAGTGCATGTGGACTCCAGGACAGTTATAAATAGCAGCAAAGGGAAGCCTGCTCTGCGTCGTGGTGAGCAGCTTTTAGTCCTCACACCCCAAAGTCATGTGACCCCCAAAGATACAAGCTCATTGGATGGTTGGGCACAACAGGAGGAAATGGGGGAGCTCTGATTGGGCGGTCTGAGCTGTGACGGAAGCATGCAGCCCACGCAAAGAAGAGAGAGGAGGATGAGAGGGAGAGAGAGAGGTGGAAGAGCAAGGAGGAGAGAGAAGGGATAATGAATGAAAGAAAGGAGAGAAAAATTTAGAGAGAGAGGAGAGAGAGGGGAAGGAGAGAGAAAGAGAGAGTGAGAGAGAGGGGAGAGAGCAGGTTGATAAGGCTAGAGAGAGAGAAAGAAGGAGGGATGGAGCAGGAGAGAAGGAAGAGAGGAGGATGGAGACGGAGTATAAAAACAGGGAAAAACGAAACAGAGGGAGAGTGAAGAAAAGGGGAAGAGAAAGGGGTAGGAGGATGAGGAAGAGAGGTTAGAGAAATAGAGAG
This sequence comes from Periophthalmus modestus, assembly GCA_019594935.1. NCBI lineage: Eukaryota > Metazoa > Chordata > Actinopteri > Gobiiformes > Gobiidae > Periophthalmus > Periophthalmus modestus. The sequence continues at coordinate 11,545,646 of JAIEZT010001318.1, forward strand.
AGAAGGCTGAAAGGGAGAGAGAAAGCGAGAAGGAGAGAGAATAGCCCACAGAGGGTTGATAAGGCAGTTTTTTAGCGAATGTGCCAACAACATTTTTTACATCCGCAGAAAAAACAACCAGAGATGTCACTGAGAGGAAAGGGGGATGAGAGACAAAGAGGAGGAGGAACAGGAGCATGCAGGGTGTCTGGGAAGATAACTTATTTTGAATTTGCTTGCAATTTGAAGTTACAAAATACTGTGAAGCACAAATAAACGATAAGGTGTATGTATATGTATATGTTTGAAGGTTTCACTGTTTGCACTGGTTTAAAAATACTGTACAGCACTTTGAAAATTTTAAGTTCATAAAATGTACTTGAATCAATTTAGATTTTTTTTTTTGTTTTGTTTTGTTTTGGGGTTTTTCTGAAAAGCAAGAAGATGATTCTATAGCACTGGAATATGGGACGTTTAATGTCATCTGGTCTTTAACAGTACTTAAAATGCAATGCATGGCAGGTAATAGAACATTTTCACTAAAACATACTGAACTTGATTATATTTAAGATTTGACAAAAAAAGTACTCTCTCATTTTATTTTTGTTAAGGGGCCAAAGTTTGTCTAAATTAAATGTTATATGTTATACTAATAAATAAACGTCAGCACATTTATTCAGTTAAAGCTGTGCACTTGAATACTTTTACCTCAGCACCATTAAAACCTAGTGTAACTTCTCTCTTCCTGTTTCTATGGCAACTTGGCTGCAGACGGCGCCCCCCACTGGCCCTTCACTTTAGAAGACACTTTTTTTCCATTTTTTTTGGTCCATTCATAAAGTTAGATTTCTTTCTGGTGAGGTTTTCCACACTCATAAAACAGTAGCGTCACAAATACATCAACTGTACAGTACAAAAGACCCTGTGTGTGATATTTGTGACATTTGTGAGCCTAGGTTATATAGACAACTTATTAATACTAAATATTCCATTTCTGCACTGTAGTTATCCATACTGCTATATTTTCTCTTTGTTTTTTTCAATAATTCTTGTGATTCTAGATATGATCCCCAAAGGAATAACACAACTTTAAGTTAAAACTAAGAACAATGAGATGCTAAAAAATAAATTTTATTATATAGTATATTATATAATTATATATATATATATATATATATATATATAATATAGATCTATATATATAATATATATATTATATATATATATATATATATTATATATATATATATATATATATATATATTATATATATATTATATAGTAGTTTTTTTTGTTTTGTTTTCCACATTTCCAGATTAGCTGCTAGTCACCATGACATTGGAACATATAAAAAGTCAAAGGGGGTCAGTGAGAGGATAGAGTGCATTGGATAATATGATAATGGGTTTCTGCTTCCTGTTTTATAGGCACCATTTTGAGAACTTTGACCATTTAAAAGATGTATTACATGTATTAAATTATTTTTGTTTTGTATAGGTATATCAGACAACGGAATGTGCTTTTCAACATTAAATGGTAGTACTTTCGTCATATTTCCATGTGGCCCTAATTTGTGTAATCCCTCAGTTGTCTATAGTGACCATGGGTTTATAATACTAGTCTGTGGTCTTATACTTGTTCTGATACAGCTCAAGATCATTCTAAAGCTTTCAGGGAAAAGTTAATTTCCATCCTGTGAATGGGACTTTCTTAGTATCGGCTCAAATGAGTTATAATTTCGATACTAGTTTTAGTATTGATTAGTATCTCTAATTTTTGATACTTTTGACAAAAACCTTATTCTAAAGGTAATCTAAGATGATTTGGGTTCTAAACGGGGGATTCTGACACTGAGTGAACCTTGAATGGGCCAGCATCCGGCCTCACCACAGCAACAAAGCAAAACAGTAGACCTAAGATAAGGAATCTAACGTCACCTTAAAGTTTGTCTTTTCTATTAGAATTCAATGTGAATTATTACTCAGAAAAAAGACAAAACATGGGCAACCAATCTGCAACAAACATGTCTTAAATTAACAACTTTGTAACATTTCAACTACACATTTTCCAAAGACCACACACACAATATGCACAATATATCACAAAATACAGTAAAAAGTATCGCAATACTGGCTCAATTATTGAAACTGATATTAAGCCTGCCACAATAAATACTATATTGACTTAATATATTGTTCCAGCTTCAATATATGATAGTTAGAACAAATATATTTTGGGGCTCACAATTTATCTTTTATTTTTGTATGCAATTACATTTCAGCTGTAAAAGTTGAATAAGTCACTTCTATGGCTAATTATTGACCAAGACTTGTGTAATTTTGTTATTATTTGCAGCAGCTCATGCTTTTAATAATACTGTCCATTTTAAAATTTGGTTTACTGGGGATTAACCTACATCTCATGTGGTGGGGTGCTCAGTGGTATTAAGTAATCTCAATATATATCATTGATCACAGTTATATCCTCTGTACCAATATAATGTGCTTCAAAATGTGTCATCAAGACAGGTCCATAATATCACCCAAAAACAAACTGTATCGCAATAGCACCAAGATTTGGGCCACCAGACAGAGGAATGGATCTGTGACTATAGGCAGATTTTATTTATTATTTTAAGTCCTACAATAGCCTTATTATTGATTCTGTTCATGTTTATTTTGCTTATTTATTAGGCCTCCCTCTATAATGACTATATTCGATCGACTTCTCATTCTTTATTTCATTTTGGGTGTGTTTATTGCAACAACAACACAAAAAAAAGGTCTTTACTTCTGAGAGGACTTGCTCTCCACAAAACCTGACTCTGATATTGGCCTGGACAAGAGCCTTCTCCTTTTGTTCCATGGAAATGTTGTTCTTTACTATATCATCTTAATCAGTATGACATATAAAACTGATCTATCGTTCATGAAGAATATTCAGGGAAATCATTGCAGGTGACATTACAACTACAGAAAGTTACAGTACTATAGCTTTAACTGAGTCTGACACAATGACGTGCGGTAGGTAAGGCAGTGGCCTCACCTGTCATCACAGAGAAAAAATAAATGAAATAGTTATATTTATCCATGATTTGTAACTATAAAGTTATTTTCTATTTAACTTTGCAATTTGTGCTGTGTGAATAGGTGCCGGGTGAGGCGTGCTTCACAGTTACCCCTGCATCATGATCAGGGGGGCGCTCCTGAGCCCAGGGATTCTTGTAACTCCCGCAGAATAGGGGGCGCAAACTATAATGTAGAGTGTCTAGCAAGTCAACTTTAGCACAATTCATTTATGTCTTGTGTCTGGCCCTTAAATGGTAGGAAGCGGTAACATATGAAGCTTCCAAGCAGTTTTCTAAACTGGAGTTCTTTCGGTCGAAGCAGGAGGTAATAATTAAAGGACCGGCGACCACCGCTAAAGGGGCAAAATGGTTTTCCAGAATCCAAAAAGGGGACACGGGACGAAAGCAGACTCGCTCTTTCAAACAGAGACGTACAAAATGGTAAGAAATTTAATTACTTCAATCCACTGAAAATTGGGGAACCAGAATAAGAATAAAAAACAATCTAAAATAATCTTGCTTTTTATTTCATACAATTAGATCAGTGGTTCTTAACCTGGGTTTTGGTTCGAACCCTCGGGTTCAGTGGAGGTCAGTCTCAGGGGGTTCAGCGGAGATCAAAAACCCGACCCAATGCATATGATTTGTGATGAGACGCTGGTCATACACTGGATGCAGGTGATCACGCTGCTTGGCCAGTCTGTGCTGCATGAGAATTAGTGACTCAGTAGTCAAACTTGTGACTATTCGTGATGGTTTGTCGTGGGATTTTTTTTTTTAACTCTATAGCGTAAGATTCTTGTCACTGCCAATTAGACTCGAGGGACTGGAGGAGCGTCTCCAGACGCCGGCCGTAATCCCAGTCGACAAATGCACCTTCGACGTGTCCTATAGAAGTACCACCCCCGCCCGACTTCAGTACCTGCAACAAGGTTAAGCACCACTGTATGAGAGCTATTTCATAGGACTTCGGAACTTTTATTTGAATTTTTTTTTTATGTCTGGGCTCCAAGGCTCACTAGGATAGAAACTGACCGGGGGGGGCCAAAGTTACGGACACCTGGTTTATATGTTGTTAAATCTGATTGTGACGGACATCAAGTGCCTCACCAGCCATGAAACCTCACCCGCACGTCACTGCGTATGACAGATACATTAATATAAATATGCGGGCACTGCCACCGTATATCACATTCTTTTCTATATGGTGCAGTCATAATCGAAAGGGCTCTACTTGAGATTTTGGGGTTGTTTTGTTGGTCCGCGGCATCTTTCTGACCCTTGGTTCACAGGGGCATTATGGGCAAAGTTAGAGGAAGGGACTTGCGTCAAGTCAGTCCTGGACTCAAGTCAGGAAAACATCGGTGTAGCAGAGAAATTATCCGTGAGTAATACAAGCAATTGAAACCACAACTCCTTACTGAGAAGAGGAGAAAGGAAAACCACTCTGCCCCAGTAAGGCAGGCAGGGTATATCATGTAAAGGACCACCCTACCCCCTAAAGCTATTTTGCCGCGATCTATGTTATACATGTTATTTGCTTATATAAACTTCCCTTGAGTTTGTGTTTGTGTTACACACAATTTAAACACTTTGTTACCACACAAACCCTGCATATTTAGGTATGGTTCTCTTTTCAAAGCAGAAAGCACTCTGTTGACACCTTGTGTGCATGGGTCATGGGGTAATACAGGGAATCTACTCACTGTGTTTTTAAATCCATTAAAACATCACTAGAATTCTATGTGGATGATAGACCTGGAATAACCAATTTCTACTGAACAAAAGGTGGTAAAAGGTAGCTGTTAACTGTTACATACAGCATCAAGATGGAAGCAGAGCATTTTGAGCTTAGAGAGATGTAGACAGACCAGTGATTAAAGGGTTACTCAAATATGTTTGAATGGAACGTAAAACAGTAACTTAGGTAGGTGTTAAGGTTGTAACAACATTCTAACATGGCTTAAAGCTCACATAGAGTCAGTGTAATACAGGACCTTAAACAGAGGTGATAGGCCATAGACAATATGACACTGGAAACAAGCTTAGTTGCTTAATTTCATCATTAGTTTTAAATGTATAAGAAAACATGTCCAGGACATAAGACCAGCAGCAGTATTCCTCTGGAATCATTATGAAAACTTGCAGTGGTTATCCTGACCTCCTTCTCTCAGTAAGGAGGAGATCATCGAGATCTTTCTGCAGTGGAGTGTGCATGTCCTCCCTGTGTTACTGTGGCAGAGTGGTCACAGGATAAGTAAGCATAGATTTGAAATGCCCCATAGATGACTGAATGCAGAGAGTCCATTTTTCCAGAACATTTTCCAGAACACAAAAAGCAAACATTCTAAATAATAAAGGTGTCATGTAGCCTGTGATTAACCATTAGTGAAGCGCTATAGAGATTTTTATTTATTATTTCAAAATAGGAATCATTCCATTTGGAATATTTAAACAATATGTGTATGAAAAAAATAGTTGTCAAATCTAAAAAAAAAACTGTAGTTGCCTTTTGAACAGAATGATTAGATGCTGCATGTATTACTGCTGAAGACAGCTGTGACTGGTCCGGAATGCTGATGTATCTCTCCTTCATCGACACCTAAGCGCAATGTTACCGGTCTCTGTCTCCCTTCACACAACCACAACTATCCGTTTTACGCCAACGACCACAAGCCACCCGATCCAACCACCACCCTACCATGCTAAATAACTAAGACCACACACACTTATTTGGGGGATTTTCCGTTTGGTGTTTTTAATCAATATTTACAGCCCCAAACATGCAAAATGATCGTATGGGAACACGCACCTACCCACCCACCACCGACCAGAGACAAAAAGATAGGCACTTTGCGGTGAAAAATAGGACTACAGCAAATTACGCAGTCACCCACAGAGTGTCATTGATAAAAATTCCTTCTTTTCTTACCGTCTGTAATAAGAAAACGTCCGTAAGCCATCAGACACCCACGAACGAATAAACACATCACGCCAGTACACATTAAGTACTGGAATGTTTCAATAGGCGATCATTGGTTGCCCTCTCTTTCCAATATTACAAATCTTTATCTACAATGCCTGCGTCGTGGGACACTTCCTGTGGCGCTACAGCAATGAAATCATCCCCCACGGCTCGTATTTTCCCCAAAAACAAAATAGCAATGCGAAATTTGGCAACGTGCACCGAGGAGGTATTGCGTAACCGACGGTGTCACCAGGCTCGTTTGGGTTCTGTTGACGGCGCAGAGGAGACAGGAAAAAGAAAAGAGATGGTACGTACAGGTCCTCTGTCAAGATGCCAAAAGCGCTTTTTGGGAGGGGAAACACCCTGCCTTTTAAACAGCGTGCCAAATGGATGTGGAGGAGCGCATCCAAATACGTGGAAAAAATTGCCATAATGTTGTAGTGATGATGTCGCTGTGCAAACTGGTACTTATTTGGAAAAGCGTAAGGGAGTTGGATGATTTACGCATAAGAGATAATAACTCATGCAAATAATAGTCTGAAGTAATAACATGAAATGCTTATTAGTGATTTTCAGAAAAACCCTCAGTTGAATGCAACAAAAAACAAAATCTACACGGGGAATAGCGTATTTTGAGGCTGTTGCTTACACCGTGAACAGCGCTCTGCGAATCACCGAGGGGAGGAAGCAGGGAAAAACCCCTCAGTCGCTGCAATAGCTGTGGGCGGACTCAAGTCTATCCTGAAAGCACCCAGCGTTGCTGCTCCAGTCTCCTCCTACGGTCCGCTGTTTATTTACCACCACTGTTACGCAATGTCAGGCACGCCACTAACACACGCCAGGGTCACACCGCGTTTAGCCTTAAGCCCCACTAGCTGCGGGAGAGGCGAGGTGGGAGAGAAAGGTGAAAGGAGGGCCGAACCAAGCCGAGCTGAGCCGTGCGTGGTGAAATTATTAGCCTTAACGCTGACCCGCAAGGGAAGTTTTTAGAGCGAGCTCCAAAGTGCAGGGCGAGAGCACACGACTGGCACACGCAGGTCCGCTGCAGCCACTGCGCCCAATGACCGGAAACCGACAAGGTAAACCCGTCCGTACCGACGTAACTGCGTGTTTCTGCGTACTCACAGGGTGCACGGTTGCTCCGCTGTCAGGGGTTTTTTTTCAGGCCTATTTGAGGCCAGGGAACGCGCGCGGCGCTCTGTGTTTTCTCTCGTGGCTTTGCCCCGCTGC
>JAIEZT010001318.1:11552989-11703135 GCA_019594935.1 Periophthalmus modestus
ACATTACAATTAGCTATAGTTGACTAAATAAAAAGACATCTTCCCACAATCGATAGTCCACTTTAAAAAGGAGGCATGTCAAAATTCTAAACTATTTATCTCTACGTATCTGATTCCAAGTTCCTTGCCAAGACTGCAACTGGGAGCTAATGCAAATCACAATTTATGCAAGAAAGCTTTATAAGCAGAGAGCTCCAACATTAAAACATTACGCCATAAAAAGATTAGAGTGATGACAAGTTTGTGGAGCCAGTCCCAAAGAAATCATGATAAGGTTGTGGATTTGATAATATTGGAGTATTTTTTTCAAAAAGATAGGAGTTATATAGGCCCCTGCCCTCCCATAGATGAAGCAAATTATGATCTAATATCAGAGCGTTACAAATACAAATGTGAATGCAGGCTGGAAATATATAAATAATGGTCATTCTTACTCTATGTACATTTTACATTTAATGACCCTTCAATATACAAGATTGGAAAGTACATACCTCCCAAATCAAAAGCATCTTGACAAGAAAAAGAAAACCGTCGGGTATTCACCTCTATGAGTGGGAACATCTCGTTGTCTGACTACGAGCTGCTCTCTAGCTCCAGCTGAGCTTGTGGGTCTCCATAGCAGTAGAACTTACAACTTTCTGAAGCACATTGGCAAAATCTGCACAGATGAACAACTAGGTGTGAGTTTATGATCGAAGAGGGAAGAAAATGCAGGCTGATATAAGAACCAGTAAGTATAATGTAATTTTAGTACATTACTACCACAGGTTCCCATGCTTTAATATTTTCCATTTTACCAAACTAAGTACATATTTGACTTTTGTTTTACAGAGTAACTGGACTATTTTCCTCAAACCATTTATGGAGTGAAACTTAAGGGCCTAAATTTAGTAACAGTCGGACAATGGTAGTATGCGTGTGCATACGTTTTCTGTTGCAAGTGGATGACAAGTGCCTGCTTTTAGGCTTAATACATACAAACTAATTCCAAACTTTACATGTGGATTTCTACTGAATTTAATATGGTCCTGTCAACACAAAATAAAAACTAGTGATCCGTGACACCCTTGCCTCTATGCGTGAAAGTACACCAGTCTGTTGCTCAATAAAGGGAAGCAAGATCACAATCTTACATCTTATTCAATCAATATGTGGAAAAGAGTCGTGATTTTGGGTGTTTTCCCCATATCAACCCAGGCCTAATAGATATTTTAAGTGCCAGCCATACTGTGGACCAGTGACGTGTGGTGAGGTTCTGGCTGGTGATAGCACTGAATGTCGTCACAATCAGAGTTTACAAACATGAAACCAGGTGTTGGCAAGCTAATCTGACCCGGGCCAATTTGCTCTCCGGCAGTGACTTATGTCCCATAATAAAAAAAGAATTTCGCAAAAGTACAAGTTCCGAAGTCTGGTATGAATAGCTCTAATAGTATGAAATAACCAAGCTGTTTTTATAATGTTTTTTATCCTTATGCTGGTCTCCCCAATTTTTCAATGCGATTGCAGTCATTCAATTTCTTACCATTTGTACCCTCTCTGTTTGAAAAGAGCAAGTCTTTCGGGGCCCTTTCGTTAGCAATGGCGCAAACCCATTTAAGTGCTCCTTGTAGTGTTGGTCTTCCTTTCATTAGAACCATCCCTGCTTCGACGCCCGATAAGTGGCTAGTTTATGAAAAACTGCTTGAGCTTAATATGTAATGTTCCCATGTTCCATTTCCTTCCCATTTTAAAAAGTAGAAACCAGACAAGAAGAAAAAAGTGTGAACTATGAGGGGCCCTAAAGTTGACTTGCTACATACTAAATTGTATCTTGCTGTCACATATTCCTGCGTAGAGTTTGCAAAATCCCTGATCCCCTGAGTGCCCCCTAAACCGGAGGCAAGGTAACCGTGCGTGCCTCACCCTGCGCCTTTTTCCACAGCCGCTTACAGCAACAGGCTGTGCACTGGCTGACCGCACAGCACAGTCGTCCTGCAAATGACTGAACTTCTGGTGCGTTCTGCGAGAGTCTCTTCTCACGGTAAACGAAAAATTCATTCATTCTTTTTCTGTCATGACAGGTGGATGCAACCGCCTCCCTGACCGCATATCCTGCTGTGGAAGAACTCAAGCAAAGCAATAAAACATTTCCATGGAGACAACAGGTTGCATTCCCCTTCACCAAAGAAAGTTACATAATGCACCGCACTGTCTTGGGAGTAAAGACTTCAAAATAAAAGTTTATGTCAACTAGCAGGCTAATAAAATTACTGAAGGCTTTTTTTCGCAAAATGGCAGGTCTAAAACACTGAACTAGAAATGTGCTACAACTTACTCCTACATAAACAAGTCTACAACACTGGCGGGTAAATTTAAAGTTTGTACCTGGCATCTAAAACAAACAAAATCAAGTACACAGTCGTAGAAGAAAACCAGTTAACCAGTTAGCTAAACAATAAAAAACACAGATGGCTATGCAGGATATATCATCACTGGTACAGACCTTTGTGAGCAGCCATAGATTGACAATAGGAATAATTATAGTCCGTGAAATAACATGTTTTAAAACCATACCACTTATTAGTACCATGTTGCATTCCCCCCTCCAGAAACCTTGCAGAAACTCTGGTTTTTCTCACCTTAGGGCATGAGAGGTGTCCTTCAGTTTCGCCGGAGTAGGAAAGTATTATCTTTCCCCCAGTCGTTTTTATGGCTGACGCTTCTGTTCTCTCTTCCCCCCCGCTCCCACCCCCCCCCGGGACGTATCCGAGCACGATATAGCTTGGAGATGAGCTCTGTTGCGAATCAAACACTGACCTCACCACCTCGTTGGCCGGCCCGTGTGGTTTGGATTCATGGGACAAAAACGTCCAGCTACACAGTAGGCGGAAGTTTTCCCCTCCGTCGCAGGCGCTGACATAGGTTGCGCTTCTCCGCCTGTCCTATCTTCCTCCGAACCCCTCCACGTGTCTGTGGTGTGTGGTTTGAGACCTTGGGCAACACGGCCCACGCGCTGGGTTTTCTCTTTAGTATTCCACGACTGCTTAACTGCCAAGTCTGTTCGCTTTGCTTAGTCCGCTCCTACACTCGGGAAGTCTTCTCTGCGAAGAAGTGTAGCCTGATGAGCCATGAATAGTGCCTCGCGTACAATTTGGTTTGTGTGCACTCTGCCCGTGGCAACAAGCTCTGGTCCAGTCTTATGTCCCCGTAGTACCATCTCGTCAGGTTAATCCTCTACCAGTAATTCGTTCTACATTTTCCCCTGTGCCGCGCTACGACATCGAGGATGCCCTTGGGGTTTTCCGTACTCCATAACAACTTCGCAATAGAGGCTTTCTCCCTCCTTTCAGTTTCAGGTTGATAAGGTGTGCTGGCCAACGGCGGTGCTTCCGGTGCTCCTGGGCTCGGCCTGCGTTCGTGTGCCAGTGTCCCCAGCTTCCTTCCACGTCTTCCTTCGGACATTGCACACTTTGTGGTTGAGAGGGGTATGTTGGATCTCCTTTTCCTCTCTGGTAGGTGTGGAACGCCTTGAATACAATTCGAAAAATCCTATTTTCGCGCGCTTTTTGCTGTCTCCCTGCACCTTTTGGAGAGAAGGCTGTAGGCGAGCTGTTTCGGTCTTGTTTTGATACAGCCGGTTTGTCGGGAGATAGAATCTACATGATTCTGATGCCTGGGTTTGGCCTTCTTGTTGCGGGAATAGCGTTACAGTGATGCTAGACATCGTTGCGTGCATTGTAGTGTGTGCCATATGAAGTTATTATTATGCTTCTCCGTTGCTACCTCTCGAACTGGTTCTGATAAATTTTTGGGTTCGGACCGGTGCCTTCACGGGTGATGTTTGCAGCGTTGATGTGCTAGTGTTGGTAAATCGTGCTACTGCGTTGCTATTCTTATTACTATGTTTTGTGTTTGTGGCTGCTGATTACATTGTTCGTGCGTTATCACAATATTGTGGCTTAAACGGTATGGCATTAGCTTGTGAATTGAGGTGGCACCGCGCTTTGCAATGGCTCTCAACATCTTGTTGTGCGCACACGATAAGACCTGTTTGGGAAATGATTTTCATAAGATTTACTGCAAATATCCAAAATAGGATGGCATGGGTTGGTTAAAAATGGGCAGAGCGATTTCGTCCCTAGGGATCCTTAACAAAGAAATGTTTGAGAATAGTAAAAGGTTATGAATGTGCACAAAAACCCCGGAGAGTCGAGCAGGGGAGCTGAGACTATGGGAACAAAACCTTCGCCTTGTCTTTTTTCGGTGGAATTTTGCTCAACTTTTCCCTGGCATAATTAGATGAGGAGGTTTACCCTTTTGGTGTTGTCCACGGTTTTGAGCTTCTGGCATCTGCTGTTGATACGCTCAACGCTTAGGAGGTTAAGACCATTAAATTTGGTGTTGTAAAGTTGGACGTGACTTATGAGATTTATACCATGCCCTGCGGGTTGAGCTGGTCAAAAAGACTTTGTTGTCAATGGTCTTACTCTCTAGGATGTCTGCAGTCCCAACAGGCATTGAATCATTGATCTTCGTGATGGCAATATGCATTTTGCTGTGGCTTGGTTTGAGTTCTGAGAGAACCGGTTAGCTAACCTTTTCTAGTGGCCGCAAACTTTTACGAATCAGGTTACTGGGCTGTCGGGACAATTGTTTAATGAACTTGTGCCGGTACCAGTGGGGCACCCTTCCCTTTGTATTAAAAGCGGTACTTGGGATACCCACTTTTTGGCAATCCAACTGGAGCATGGAGACCTGCTTTGGCGATACATTGTCTCACATATCACAACGAGACTAGTACTTCGATGGCTCAGGTGCAACTTCCACGGACGATTGGTGCATAGGTATTTTGGTTTCCGGAAGAAACACAGCACGAGCAGCAATAGAGAAGTAATCCTGGTTGTCTCATAATTTAAACAGATGTTACAATACGGCAGGCACGCCGTGTACACTCGGATTGTTTGTTGACATAATCAATCGAGTTTGAGATGGAATTTCTGATACTCAAAGATGTCCTTCTCTGTAAAAAGAGGCGCGACATACTAGAACCGACGAGACAAATACTATCTCTGCGTAGACTTCGGGACAAAACTTGGACTGCAAAACGAATTCTCCAAGAAGATTTGATCCATTTGCGCCAATCGAATTCCTTTTCTGTTTGGAGGTAAACTTTTCCGAGCCTATAATACTGTTTGACAGACTTTCGCTCTTTGTCGGACACAGTTAAATGATCGGTTAACGGTATCTTGGGAATCTAGCATTTTGTGACGTCAGAATCTCGAGCTGGTTCTTCCAGTACAAGTAGTTCAGGGGAACTTGGATGGTGTTTGGGCGAACAAGTCGGCGACTGATGCACGGGATTAGTAGTGAATTTTGACATTTCTTCACGGTACTGCGGTATTCTGGCTTCCTTAAAAATCTCCTGTTTTAGATTTATTTTTTTCATGGCATGTAAAAGTATCTTGGACGATTGGGCTATTTTGGTTGGCTTGGTGGATTTGTTTCAAGATCTTTTTCCATATTTTCCACTGGAGATGCTTTGTCCGCTGTGGGACTTCTGTCTCAAAACGATTTGTCTACTATTAATGAATTAGTATGCCTTATAACTGATGTCCCACTTCCTTGTCTGTGCAGCTCCCTTTATTTGCACCTTCTTGTTTCCTGTATCGGAGAAGAAAGTCTTGCATCGGATGTACCCTCTTGCTACAAGTTTGAATTTGAGGTAGTTTATTAGCTTGGCTGTTTTCTCGTTTGTATAATCTACAATAAAACTGCATGGGGAGAAAATGTCCCGACTGAACTCTGTTGTTAACTGTCCCGCATCTAAACTAACCGAACAAGGGCGGGACAGCGTATCCGTGTGGCGAACCTGATCTTCCTCATCTCCAACCACTTTTCATTTTCATTCTGCGTGGTTCCTGAAAGACGTTCGGTTGATCATCAAGTCTTCCCCCAAAGCCGGATGTCTGACCTTGAGATTATTGCTGTTGCAATATTTACTGAGAACCCTCTGGCCTCCACTCTGACTTTAAACTGGTTTGTTTTTTTGGCCGTGCAATTCCGAGCACTAAAACTTCTTGTGAGTTTCACAATTTTCTAACTTCTGTACCGATTCCCGTTTGATGTTTCCATTCATGAGCCTTGTTTTGCCTTTGTTTGTGTGTCGGTGAGTGTTTCCCTGTTTGTTCCCTTGGTATGTTCTTCGACTTGATCTGCGGCCTCGTTGCCAACTTATCATGTGCTGGTTGATTCCCCTTGCCGTAGGGTTCCTTGAAGCAACTCTCTCCGCATTGCTACCCCCGTTCACGGCTTTGGATTGACGGCTGGGCAGCTTGCATGGATGTCAGTGTGGGAAAAGATCTTCACAGCTACTTGCTTGACCAAGGAGTTTCCGGGTGGCGTGCCTTGCCGGATTTGCGTGGTTGGAGTGCAGACAGAAGACATCTTCGCTAGTGTGTGGCTAATTTTCGTCTCACTCAAAAAAAAGAACTGGCAAGGTTCGTAATGGGTTGCGCTGGATCGGTGTTCACATGTGACTGGCAATGCTGCTGTCACTCTGAGTAGTCCCTTGCATCGTAGTTACTTTAGTTATTGGCAAACAGTCCATTCTTGCCTATTGCTAAGGTCCCGATAGCCTAACCTGGTTTTGACTTATTCTTGGGTGTAGAATGGCCTGTTTTGGGATATCTGAACTGCTAACTGTGATCTGTCCACCCCTGCTTCCTTGGCGACCCATGTTGAGATAGGTTGTGTGTGGCTGGACATCTGAGGAGTGCGTGTTCGGTTCGTTGTGTGTTATTTCATCTAGCGGATCCATTCTACTTGTTTGGTGTGTTTGGATTTGTTTTCTCTTCCAAACTTTCTGCTTCGTGTGTTTGTTTGGCTTATGTCTAGTGCTAAATTCTGGGCGTCTAATGCCGTTGTTTTTTGTTTTTTTCGGCGTGGTGTGGTGGGGGCTGCGCGCGGGCGGGGTGGAGGCTTCAGTTGGGTGGTTGTGTTGTTGTTTTCCTCCGTTAGGGCTGGGCCTACCTTGGATAAGGTACCTTTTTGTCCCTTTCGCCCGGTTGGAGTTATTTTACAACAACGGATGGATTGGGGACTCATGGCTGATCGCTCGCCCCGCTTGATGATCTCGAGAACTCTCCTGAAGTCGTTGGGGGCAATCCCACAGCCCGGCTCTAGCTATGGCATGTTGGTGCCGTGTGTGTTGTCGGGTGCGAACTCAGTTTGCTTGTTGTCGTTGGTGATGTGGTCAGCTCCCTACCAGTAATGGGGCCTTGCCCTGGTGCTTATAGTCTGTCTTTCTTATTATACGTCCTCCCCCGCTGTCCCAGTAAGACTGTTTTGCCTTCTCTATCCGCCTTTTCCCGAGCTGCCCAACACTGTGATGCGGTGTGTGCGAGTTTGTCGTCTCTACCTTGCGCTTGGATCCGTTGTAGTGCTGCTGCTTGCTGCCGGCGCTGCCGATAAGAACTCTTGGGCTGTTCTGCTCTCAAGGTGGTGAAATTCCTGTTCTAGGGATAAACCACTCGGTTAGGCGTGAGAGTGTTAGCAGCCGCCAGCCGTGACTTTTGGGCTCAATGCGATGTTCTGAGTTGTGAATTTTGCAAAGAATCAAACTCGACATGTTGAGCTGTATCAACTTCCCCCTGTGAACAACTTCGGTTTTTAAACCTTGCAGAAACTATTTTCGAAACTGCTACGATATTACTTTCGTGTAAAATCTTGTTCTAAATGTTGCATGATTGCTTCCTTTTGTATGTTCAGCTCCTCCGTTATCTTCTCTGCTTTCGTAAGTGTTGTGATTTTTTGATGGGTCTTCCTGTCAGACACTCCTTTTGCTCCGACTATTGGTGCTTTATGTCGAATGAACCACCTGACTGACTCCGATTATTCGCCATCAAACTAGTTTAATTGCAAAATGCGCGTGGGCTTTTTTGTGCTTGTACAAATTGCTTTTTGTTTTTTGAAAGAAAATCCGCCGGTCGCAGCGTCACACGGATATGGTGCGTTCGCACTGTATGGGATTCTGATATGTTTTAGCAGCACACTTGGTTTGGCACAAGCTCTGTATACAATATATTCGCAAACGTATTTTTCCGTGTGCTTCTTCTGCGGCTTTTGCCTGCGTCTTGGCAATCTGATCTTCCGAAACGCAGTTACGAGTTGCCATTATGAACTTGGTTTGCTTCCTGGAGTTACTGGAACATGACAATAGAACTAGGAACAGTTGCCGCATAAAGCATTGGCAAGTTTGGACTAGTTGGGGGTTTGGCTTTGCCGGGTAAGATGCATTTGACCCATGGGTTCATGCACACCCACTGTCCCCGGCCTGGGTTAAAAACTCATTTGCAATCTAGGCTTTTCAGGATTTGCGACTGGATTCGATAAAATGCAGTCCCACTTTGCAAAGTTTGTGTGTCCCCCTGCTTGTACTGGTCCCTTGTATTGGCGGCTGCTATCCCAATAAATTCCCTTGTTTGTCAATGTAATATGTTTGCATGTGTGAAGATTTCTGAATCCCAAACATTAAGTGTAGGCATAGCTTTGAACTTCTCCGATGCTGGCTTGCATGCCAACTTTCGCAACTGGCGAGATTTTTCCTTTCCGTTTAACGTTCAGCTAAAATACTGGCCATTGAGTTGGCCATAGCTTTTAGCAAAAACATCTAACGGATGCACTACTTGTGTTATAAGTGCTCTGGGTTGTTCGTGTTCAGTTGAGATTTGTGTTTTTGCAATTTCAGTTAGAGGTGGTTGATTTGACATCGATCTAAAGATGCGCCTTCCAACTTTGTGATTTGAATTCATGTTTTGGTGCTATTGGGTTCCTTTATTTATCTGATCTTGCTCAGGGAATCCCTTCTTTTTGCTGATTTTGCAGTTGCTTGCACATTTTGGATGTCCTGTTTGTCTTCTAGTTGTGGGCTCTGCTAGAGTGGTGGGATGTAGACTGGGATTTTGATGAGGAGGAGCACAGTGGAGTAGTTTTGTCTGATAGCATTTTTCTTGGACAGCAGAGTCACATGGCTTGGACTGTAAGGGTTTTTTTTCACTGGAGATTTTTTGTTAGGGATTTTTTTGAGCTGGTTACCCGCAAACAAACCTTCTTCCTCTTCAGGCTCTGGGAACTTATCGACATTTCCGGCGGGTGCTTTCAGACACACCTGAGGAGAGTAGACAGATCGAGGTCTGTTAGGCCTAGGAAAAAAAAAAAAAGAAAAAAAAAAAATCTACATTGGTTTTAAGCGAGGAGGAGTCCCTTCTTCCGGCCAAATAAGGGTTAGGTTTGTTGAGATACAAGCCCAATCACAATTCACTGTAAAAACAAAATTTGTGTTTATTTTAGCCTATGTTTTTTACTTAACAGTTACCGTAATTTCATGATGCTATAAGGCGCAGTTAAAAGTTGCGAACATCGCGGGGAGCGATAGATTAGATGACAGACGGCGAACACGCGGCGCCGGCGCGAGTTACGCCATGGGAAATGATTTTGTGAATGGATTGTGATGCTTGGGATAATGTGTGCGACTTTTGTCATGTGTTAAATGGCAGAAAAGCACCCGTAACTGAAGCTGCGCTTATCCCTCTGCCGCCTTATAATATAAATGTGTCCCTATGGCTGTGAAAATTACGGTCTTACATGTTGTGACTTTAATAATTCCATTCCACAGTGTTATTACTTGGGCTGTTATTGTTATTATTTAGGTCAAAAGTGTTAAATTTTACACTGTTTGAATGCAAACATTGAAATAGTAGTTTATAAGACAGTACGTATTCTGTTGATCACCGTGTGTTACAAACTATTACAGCACCAGACCATAACTCACTGTTTACTTGGCAACCGAAGTCATTGTAAAGCCTTCACCCAAACAAAAGTACATTTATGCATTGGCAACAACCCAGCCAACACCCCATTCATCCAGTCACAGTTTACTTCAACTAAAATTAGTTACTCAATGCTGATAAAACCACGCCTATTGTTTTTCCAATTGTAAAAAAGATGATGCCTCATACAAATCCCTACAGTGTCCACTCTTGAAGGAAACATCATAGAAGTGGTTCATGAGTATAAATACCTTGGTGATGATTGATGACTCCCTCACTTTCAAACCACACGTGGAGAATCTGTCAAGAAAACTGAGACCTAAAATTGGGTTTTTATTTTAGAAACAAGCTGTGTTTTTCATTTGAAGTAAAGAAGCGACTTGTCGCTGCAACTTTCCTCTCTGTGTTGGATTTATGGTGATCTAGCGATCTGTTTTATATGAATGCTTCAGCCCAATGTCTTCGAATGGTTGACACGGTTTACCATGCTTCACTCAGGTTCATCACTAATTGTCTAAAGCAATGACACATCACTGTGAGTTATATTCTCGAGTGGGAGCCTGCCTGACCCTGGCCAGTCGAAGGCAGGAGTCATTGGTACACTTTTATTTACAAGGCAATGCTTGGACTGCTGACGACCTACATCTGTTCCTTGTTGTCGGCAGAGAAGGGTCGATTCTTGTTCTTTGATTCGTTCGCAAGATTGTGTGTTGCTGTCTGCTTCCATTTGCCTCGAAACTGAACTGGGCAAAAAGGCTTGGTTGTCCACTCTGCACCTGTATACATGGACAACAATGTTGCAGAAGACTGGACTGGAACTTATATTTTATAGATTTTTTTTTTTTTTTCTATACTATCTATATATATATATATATCATATACCCTATATATCGATATATATATATATATAATATATATATATATATAGTATATATATATATATATATGTATATATATATTTGTCTTTTATGTTATGTTATCTTGTAATTATGTAACTGTATGTTTTATTTGCTGCTGCCGCTTGCCAGACTCCCTTGAAAAAGAGGGTTTTTAAGCTCAATGGGACTTTTTCCTGGTTAAATAAAGGTTTAATACTAAAAAAAAACAAAAAAACAAACAAAAACACACGCAATAAAACTTGAACCACAATTTATCTTTCAAATATAAGTACATATGTCTACTGCTATGGGCTGTTGCAGCATTACACACCAATTATAAGATATTGTATATATATATGTTCTGTTCAAAAGTTGGGGGTGGTCACCCAGACAATTTTGTGTTTTCCATGAAAAGACACACTTTTATTTACACATGAGTTGTAAAAATGAATATAGAAAATAATATCTAAGTATAGACATTGCTAAGGTTGAGCAATAATGATATTTATTTGAAATAATATTTTTTTTCCTTCAACTTCGCTTTAGTCATCACCAAAGAATCTCCTTCATTTGCAGCAATTACAGCATTGTGGCCTTTGCGCATTCTGGCTGTTTAATTTGTTGAGGTAATGGGGGAGAAATTCATCACCCCACACTTCTAGAATGCCCCCTCCCACAAGTTGGATTGGGCTGGATGGGCCACTTCTTGCGTACCATACGGTCACAGCTGCTCCCACGACAGCTCAATGGGGTTATAGGGGTTAGATCTACGGTAGACGCGCTGGACACTCCCATTACAGACAGAATACCATCTCCTGCTTCTTCTCTAATGAGGCTTTCTTGCTCTATTGGAGGGTGCTTTTGGTCATTGCCCTGTTGTAGGGTCCGCAGCATCCCGAGTCGCCTCGTCTACTGTAGATGTTGAAATGGCGTTTTGCAGGTATTCGTACTATATATGAAGAATCGGGGTCTATTCTCAAAACTAGAGACTCTAATGTTACCGAATCTTCTTGTTCATGTTGGGCAGGAGGGGCCTCCCACCTTCTCTTTCTACTCTGGTTAGAGCCTGTTTGTCCATCCAGCTTCTCTTGAAGGGAGGTAGTAACAACACCCCAAAATGTGTAAGGAAATTCCTAGTTTTTCTTGGCAGTCCAGTTCATCAGATGGAATAGCCTTCATTTCTAAGAACAAGAAACAGACTGGTCCGCGGTCGTGAGGGAAAGCAACGCTTAAGCAGGCCGACTCCCAGAATTTCCCTCACCCAGGAAACATCCTTCAGCTCCTCCGCGTTGGGATCCACGGCCTCCGATCACCAAGGCCAAGTGCCCCTAGCACGGAGACAGTAGTCCTTCCAGCTGCTGTCAAAATGGGTCTTCCCCGAAAGGAATTATCCAAGACTGCCTTCTCCATTGGACATGCCTGGAGAACACCTCCCAGGGAGGCGTCCAGGACACATCCTGAGCAAATGTGCAAGCCCCCACTCAGCTGGCTCCTCTCGATGTGAAGGAGCGGGGCTCTAGCTCTGGAGCTTCCTCCCCCCCCCTTGTGTAACTGAGCTCCTCACCCTCCTAATTTTCCAAGGGAGCACCCAAGTTGCCAAACTATTCTTTCGATAAATACTTTCTATATCAGATGAGGTGGGAGTTTGGAATACATTTTCTTAAACCAAATATAGGTAAAACTATGCTGACACAGAAGTTCCCAGGGCGCCTTCTCCAGTGGGAACATGCCCGGAAGACACCTCCCGAGGGAGGCGCGGTCCAGGAACGCATCCTGAGCAGATGATGCGTGAGCCACCCAGCCTCAGCGGACCAAATCCTCTCGACGTGGAAGGAGCAGGGGCTCTACTCTGAGCTCCTCCCAGTGTTAAAACTGAGCGCTCTCACCCTATCTCTAAGCGGAGCATCCAAGCGCCAGCTATTCTTTTCGTTAAATACTTTCGTATCAGAATTGAAGGTTTTGAATACATTTGTTAAACCAAATATATGTAAACACTATGCTGACAGAAGCTTAGAAAAAGGAATATTTAAATAAGATGTATTGCAAAATGTCAATGAAAAGAGTTATTTATTAGTTATTTTCTGATGCCATGTGGTTTAACAACTAACAATTATTACGACTGTCAACAAACTGCTATTTGTATCTCATTTGGCGTCCACCATTCAGATCTCTGCACTCACAAATAGTTGTCCCTGTGTCCAGATACAAGACGTTTAGTGGGATCGTTTCGTTGGTTTGACTGTTGATCGTTCATTTGCCCACCTCCCTCGCTGTTACTGAGCTAAACTCTCCCCAAGGACTCAGGTTAAAAAAACAGTTATTCAGGCTAACCTTTGACATAGTTTTATGGTGTTTTTACTTTTGGTTATTTTTATAACTGCTCTTATTGCGTATTTGCCTTTTGTTTGTATTCTGCCTAAAGCACTTGATGCACTGGTAAGCTGCTCCGGAAAGGGGTCAAAGGATTAATTGAACTTAATTTGAACAAGGTACAATTATTGAGGGCAGAGCTTCTTTGATTACCAGTCCATCTATGTTCACTACCCTCACCTAAGGTCACTGAGCTTTTGTCTGGGTAAGACCGAAAAGGGACAAGATTGCGGATGCAAGCGCCGAAAATGGGTTTCCTTCCGTAGGGAGGACTGGGCACTTCTTTAGAGATAGGGTGAGGAGCTGGGTCACACGGAGGAGCGCCAGAGTACAGCCCGCTGCCCATCCCATGTAGAGAGGAGCCAGCTGAGGTTGGTTACAGGCCATCTGTTCAGGAGTCCTCCCTGGACGCGTCTCTAGAGAATGCGTGTTTCCGCGCATGTCCCACGGGCTTGAGGGGGCCTAGAGGGAAAGACCCAGGGACACGCAATGGAGGGACTATGTGTCTCGGCTGGCCCGCCTTGGGTTCCCACTGGAAGAGCTGGAGGACGTGTCTGGGAGTCCCCAATAAGATTAGACTGATGCCTTCGCGACCGGGAAAAAAAAAATGGCCCAGCCGGTGCGATCAGGGCGGAAAGAACAGAAATGGACGAATGAATGGATGGACAATTATTCAGATTAATGATGTGCAGCCCTGTGCTTGCAATATAGGATCTTTCAGGTAAAGTTAAAAAAAACATCGTATTTCTGTATCAAACTGCAATTTTCATTTGTGCACAGTTGAAACCTCTAACCCCAGCACACCCTTGACCCTCCTATCAAAGAGTTTGTGAGGAGCGGGACGAGAGAGGAGGAGGGACGAGAAGGAGCGGAGAGTAGAGCAGGGAGAAAGGAGGAGGAGGAGAGAAGGGAGAAGGAGAGGAGAAGGCGACTAGAGGAGAGGAGAGGCAAAGGAGAAAGAAGCAGAATGGAAGAAGAGTGAGGAGACAGAGGAAAGAGAGAAGAAAAGCACAGAGAGGAAGAAGAGAGGCAGGAGGAGAAAGAGCAGAGAGGAAAGGAGAAGAGAGCAAGAGAGCGGAGGAAGAAAGGCTCGTAGGGACAGAAGAGCAAGAGAGACAGAGAGAGCAGCAAAGATAGAGGGGAAATAAAGAGAAAGCAGAGACGATGGCGGGGGGGGGGGGGGGGGGGGGTTCCTTTGTTGAGAGGGAAAAAGAGCAGATGAGGACAGAGGGCGAGAGAGCAAGCGAGAAATAAATTGGAGAAGAGAGGGAGAGAGCTCACAGAAGAAAGGGAAGATGAAGGGAGAGCTAGAGAGGGAAGGGCGAGAGGGGCGATGGAAAAAGAGACATGACATGGGAATGAGGGGAGAGAAGGTAAGGAGGAGAGAGACAGAGGTGGACAGGGAGGAAAACAAGGGGGGAGAGAGGGCCGGTCGAAGTGAAGAAGGGAGAGGATGGACCGTGATGAAGGGAGACGCAGAAAGGAGAGGGTGGAGGGTGGAGGAGGCGATCTTGGAGGAAAAACACAAAAGCAAGAAAGTGAGATGGAGGGGGGAATGGAAAGAGAGAGGGAGGTATAGAGCGTTGCATAAGCCCCCTCCCTGTCAGCATTTCTTGTAGAGAGGAGGTGTTTCCCGGAGCTCAATGGATTCCCCTCTGAGCCGCAGAATATAGAGCAGGAAAGCCCCAGACTTTACATAACTCTGTCTCCTACTGCAAAACAAGCACACCCACTGGGACTGACACAGGGGAAGGACAAAAGCGAGTCAAACTAAACAACTTCTGTACTACATAGCATTTTGGGGGCGAGACATAAAATGGATATAATATAACTAAAGCAAATCTTCTACCACTGTAACGAAGGCTAAACCTGCATTCATTAATCACAGTCAAAATTGCAATTTGAATGTATGTAAGTGGCAACTTACAAAGGCTGCAAAAAATACCATAACGTCCTCCACAAACAACAAACATTTCTTGTCTTTTTCTGCCCTAGAAAACTGCTAATCCTGTAGTTTAGATTTGTACAAACATCTTCTGAAATGTGATATGCATGTCAGAAGATGCCTTCCTCCCTGCCCTCCCTGTGTCTCCATGGGTCTTACCTGCACCGCATAAAAACTGCTAACCCTGTAGTTTAGATATGACACAAACATGTTCGAAATGTGATTCTTGTATTTGTGTTATCCCTCAGTCGTCCAGCCAGGAGATGAACTTTTTGTCCAGGTTGACATATTTAACTTTTTGGCTTTTACTATTCTTGTATTAGAGTTCTTGTACATTTCAGATTTCAGTTGTTTTGTCAATTCTTCTGGATGACATTTTAAAATGTGAACTTTCCCCCATGCTCTGTCTTTCGGAGTGCGTTATCCTGACTCTCTCACTACATAGGAGGCGGCTTGGGTTAGACTCCACTATATCTCTCTGTGCTAACCCTTTAAGCTCCTGTCTCACAGAGGAGTGTGTCTATAAATGGACCAGTGACGCACAGTGTGAGCCATTAGGCTGACAAGATAATTAGACAACTCTAGTTAAGGACATTTACATAATAGGCTGAGGCTTTGGGGACTGGGGGGTTTAGGAGTTACATGGTTAGGCGTGCAAAGACAGATTTGAAAAACTTATATTTGTGTAAATTTTAACACTAAAGAATAGGGTAGAATTTTTATTTTTCTATCCTGATGCAGACATTCATACATACCATTTTATTGCCAGTACATCAAAAACTGGATGCTAGAATGTCTGCGAAAATCTGTTGGATAAGTTTCAAGTATCACAAAATATTATATTTATATTCAACAAATGTGTAGAAATATATTATATGATGTCTGGAGGATTACAAGTTTACAAGTATACATATATATAGGCTCTATATATATTACATATATGATATATATATCCTTATACATATATATATATATCTCATATATATATATATAGTATATCATATATATCTATCTATTATATTATATATAATATATTATCTCATAATCTATATATATAATATATATATATATATTATAATTACATCTATAATATTATATATATACATAATATATATATATAATATATTCGATATAAAAGTATACTATTATATATACGTCTAATATCTCTATAAATATATATATGATAAAATATATTATTATATATATATAATATATAATTAAATAACATTATATATATATATATATCGGTATATAATATATATTCATATCATAACATCTCTATATACATAATATATATATATAAATATATAAATATATATTATATAATCCGAATCGATTATATATATAAATAAATAAATATATATATTAATAACCCTATAATAAATATATATTATATATATTAAATACTAAATATATATATAAATAATCCATCTGGCGAACAAAATATATAATATATAATAAATATATAAATATATAATATAAATATAATATATAACGATATCAGCATATATATATAATATATAATATATATTAATTCATATATATATATATTATATAACGATATATATATATAGATATAAATATCCCCGATATATATTATATAAATATATTATAATATATTATATAAAGATAAATATAAATATATAAGTATAAATATATAATATATCTATAACCTATATATATTATATATATATATCTCTATATATTGATCTAATATATATATATATATATATATATTCTACTCTATATATATATATATATATATATATAAAATATATAATAACTCAATTATCAAGTAGACATAATATATATATATATAGAGTATCTATTTATTCCATACTCGCTGTAGGAGCGTTTCCATGGAGACGAACAGGTAGCGGGAAAAGACACTACCGGAAAAGTTACACACAGTGCACCCATAAATAAGTTTGGTTAAATTCACTACTTGGTAAAGTCAAAGCTCTTACCTTTCTGAGAGCTTTTGGGCTCTTTCAGCTCCTTTTGTTGCTTCTTCAATTTTATCTGAAACAAAGAGAAAAAAAAAGAAAAATACTGTTTAAAAATAGAGTTCACTTCTGCAGAGCCCGAAAGTTTCCCAGAGAAAGTGCAGCTTATGTTTGTATGGAGGAATTCATTCACTCTATCAGAAAATCGTGAATAAGAAATTGTTTAAAGTCTGTGCAGGATGGAGTGAATGCAGACAGCAAAGCCTGGGAGACAGGATTGCTGGGTCAGAATCTTCCTCTCTCACTCACTCATCTTTCCTTTTCCTCCATTTCTTTCCCTCTCTCTCTCTCTCTCTCTCTCCCTCTCTCTCCTTCCCTCCCTTTCCTCTCCTCCTCTCCATTTTGCCTCATCACGGAAAAACTGAAAGAGGGAACTGACATGGAAACTACAGCAGTTTAAATGCGTCACTTAACAAAGTGAAGTACTGTAAAAGCCTGTGAGCTATATGCCCAACAGGAAGTTATTGTTTATTAGAAATGTGGAATATTAATGTAACTAAAACAAATTTAATTTTAATTTAATTTTCATTAATTAAAGATAAAAAGACTAAAATGTATAAAAAGTACAATTCATAATTTGGATGGGAAACAGGTAAAAGAAGAAGAAGAAGTAAAAAGAATCTGTTATAAATATCAGAGAATTTCACCAGATATCTGTACTGGTCTGATATAAAAAATGTTGCTCACAGCTGACACCGATCTGTGTGTGTGCCTATGTTTCTTTCCCAGTTTGTCCTCAGTATATCAGAGTTGTGTTTTTTGAGCGGACTAATAGCTTAATATCAGTATCGGCAAAATATAGGTTATCGGCCACTACAGCAAGACAAATATTAGATATCAATGTCAGCTCAAAGTGGAGTGTGGTAAAAAACACTGTACATGAAACCAGAGCAAAACACCATGCATATCCATGGGTTTTCAGAATGATGAAAAAAATAAGACTATCGTCATAGTGATGGTTTTACAGTTTTAAAGAGGGGGTATTATGCAAAATTAACTTTTGATGTTATCTAACCTGTTTTAACAGTGTTCCCCCCATCAAAAACATGAATCGTACTGTTTACAGTATGATTCTGTCCAACCAATGCTCAGCTCACGAGCCTTTGCAACCCATACTCCCACGTGACAATTCTCCCATTAAAAATAAATACATAAATAAATTTTTAAAAATGATACAAAACAATAAACTTCAGGTTCACAAAACCTGATGTGATGTGTGTGGTAGTTTCATTAGTGGATGTGCGTGTGCTGATTGTGTTGTGGAGGCATGCTTGGCGTGGAGATGCAAGAGGGGAGGGGACACTCAGAATCAAAAACCAAAAACAAAAGTGAAAACTTTCGGTTTTGGAAAATATAGCAAAAAAAACAATAAAAGGT
The DNA here is from genome assembly GCA_019594935.1 of Periophthalmus modestus. Classification (NCBI taxonomy): domain Eukaryota; kingdom Metazoa; phylum Chordata; class Actinopteri; order Gobiiformes; family Gobiidae; genus Periophthalmus; species Periophthalmus modestus. The sequence continues at coordinate 11,571,375 of JAIEZT010001318.1, forward strand.
ATCATGGTGAAAAAATGTCTTTCTAAATGGGAAAAAAAAATAAATAAATAAAAATCTCAAAATGTTGCACACACACTAGGGACACACTTTGGGACCCCAAAGAATATATATTTTTAAATTGTATTTATTTTAATTATTTAGTTTATTTAACTAATTTAATTAGCTTATTTATTAGAATAAAAAGAAATTTAATTTCATTTAAAATGTTACATATTCTAATTAAAAATCCTTAGGTTGAAAATATGATCTCTGTTATTTATGATGTCACTTAAGTTTTAATAAAGGTCACTTTTTAAATAACCTGTCCGGCAAGATTCAGAATTCACAAACTAAAACTAATCTGGCTTTCACTGTTGTTATTGGGCCAGGTCACCAGTGTTTCAGACCAATCACAGTGCAGCATTGTGATTTGGGGCAGAGCCAAAGGTGAAGCACCCAAATAAACTGATCAGATTCAAGTATTTGTCACAACAACACTGCCTTTTTTTGATTGCTTTCAGGGACAGCTTCTCCAGAGAAATGTGTAAAAGTGTAATTAGAGTGATAAACATAGCAATCTACCATGAGCCAGGTCACTTTTTTACATAAAGAGTCGAACATCGAAGAGCACTCCCTTTCTGTCACAAAGGCATGCTGTTATTGTGTGTGTGACAATCAAAATTTATAAGAAATAAAACTCAGTCAGTACACAATTACAGGAGTTAAAATACATTCAAATGCATTATTATTTATACAAAATATGTGAAAGGTTAATACACATTTTAATTAAGATAAATAAGAAAGTGAATACAATGGTCATAAACAAACAGGAATTTGTGTCACCAATTCCCTGTCAAACCAAATGCACACATCGCCTTTAAAAAATGCCGTCTTCTTCTATGGTGTTTCACTCCAGTTCTCAATAACAGAGCCTTATGTTAGCGCTTAGCTCATTTTAGCCTGACTCGTCTGACATCATCCTTTCTTCATTCAGAACATGTGTGGGAGAGTTAAATATGTGGAACCCCAAAAGCCCCAGTGATTATGGCCCCAACAAAATCCCATTACACCATTTTAAACTACCACAGAACCACATTTCAATGTTATGTAACCAAACACAACCAGGACAGGACGGGGACTGGATCGAGACTGGACCAGGACTGGATTAGGACTAGACCATAACTAAACCCGGACTGGACCACAAACACAAACCAGTACTGGTCAGGACTAAGCCAGGACTGAACAAGTGACTGAACCAGGATCAAACCAGGACCGGGCCAGGACGACAGTAGCCTCAGTAGGTTGAGTGTTTGTCCACTGATCCGAAGGTTGGTGGTTCAAATCCCGCTCTCTACATAAACCATCAGGTGAGTGGTTGAGTGGTTGGATCCACTGACTTGAAGGTTGGCGGTGCAGTCCAACCCTCACAGATGAATGCTGCGTTGTGTCCTTGGGCAAGACACTTAACCCCACTTCGCGCCCCCAGTGTCTGCGTACACTGGTGTATGAATGGTGTGTGTGGATGGGTGACTGGTTCCTTTGTTGTAAAGCGCTTTGAGTGCCTTGAAAGGTAGAAAAGCGCTATAAAAAATGTGACCATTTACCATTTTACCAGGACCAAACCGAGGACTAAACAAGGATACTAAACAAGAATTAACCAGGACCAAAGCAGGGACTCAAATAAAGGAATAAAAGACTAGGAGAGCAGAGAGTTTTAGCCACAAAAAAACTGATGAAGCAGGGTGAGATGACCAAAGGCTGCAAGATTAATCAGTCTAATCAAAATCACAATTTGAATGGGGACACTTTCTTTTCAATTGTCAATTGCTTGTCCAAAAAATTGCAATTAGATATTTTTCAAATCATTCAGCCCTGCATAGAATGCCCCATGTGGTTTGGAGCCTTTTCAGACATGATTTTGTGGTTTGAAAATCTGGTTGGAGTGCAAAAGTGCAGAAGATTGAATAATACCACGTGTCACTGTTTACATTACCACTGACGGCCCTTCAGTTCATTTAAAAGTGGTTCGTGGTGAGAAACAAACTGGACAAAATTAAGATGTGCTAGATATAGCATTACTATGGGGAATGGTGTCTTAAAAAGTGAAAAAAACAGAACTAAGAAGTGGGGTAAACAGCCTTTTTGGTGTAGCTGATAGATGTTTTCTGCTGATATTTCAGTTAATTAGAGACACACCTGTGGATGTATTTGAAGGCACACCTGAAAACACTGCTTCTTTGTGTAACATCATGGGAAAAGTCAAAAGAAATCAGCCAAGATATTAGGAAGAGAACTGTGGATTTGCACAAGTCTGGTCCATCCTTGTGTACAATTTCCAGATGCCTGAAGGTGCCATGTTCATCTGTTGAAAAACAATTATATGTCCAGCCATCATACCTTTCAAGAAGGAGAGTTCTGTGTCCCAGAGGTGAACGTGCTTTGGTCTGAAATGTGCATATCGACCCAAGAACAAAAGCAAAAGACCTTGTGAAGATGCTGCCTGAAGCTGGTAAGCATGTGTCATTATCATATGCCAGAAAGAATACATTACTCCAAAAGAAACATAAAAAAGCCAGACATTACAGTTTTCAAATGTACATAAAGACAACAACCTTAATTTTGGAGACATGTCCTGTCCATAACCATAATGAGGATTAGGAAAGCCAAATTACAGTTTGCAAATGCACACATGGACAAAGACCTTCATTTTTAAGGAAATGTCCTGGTCTGTCTGAAGAAACAAAAAAATGGAACTGTTTGGGTCATAATGAGCATTGTTACATTTGGCGGAAAAAGGGGGAGGCTTGCAGGCCTGAGAACACCATCTCAACTGTGAAATATGGGGATGGCAGCATCATGTTGTGGGGTTGTTTTGCTGCAGGAGGGGACTGGTGCACTTCACAAAAATAGATGGTATGATGAAGAAAGAACACTATGTGGAAATACTGAAGCAACATCTTATCAGCCAGAAAGTATGGGCGCAAATAAGTCTTTCCAAATGGACAATGACCCGAAGCTGTCATGATCTCTGTGTGTTGTGCTCTCTTTCCTCCCTCACCTGTCTGAGCCTGGAGCTGGGCGGAGACCCTGGCTCCTCCCGTGCGCACCTGGAAACACTTGTAATCAACTGCACCTGCGGGGGATAAGAGGAGCCAGGACTCGACACTCGGTTTCAGATCGTGTCGTGTCAACATCCCGCTCCTTGGACCAGCTCAGCTCCCTCGCCCTCTGACCCTGCCTACTTGCACACCGGTACCGTTTTCCTCATCTTCGTCCCTGCACTCCCGTCTCACCCTGGGACCACGGCCTGCACCGCGCTTCCTACTCCTCGTCAGATCTACCGTCATTGCTTTCTTGTCACTATTTTGTAACAAATAAACACTGTAAACTCTTCCCGAGTTCCGCATTTTTGTCCCTCCTGCCCGAACGTTACGACAGAAGCATACTATTAAACTGGTTACAATAGGGCTTAAGGATAACAAAGTCAATGTTTTGGAGTGACTATCACAAAACCCTGATCTCAGTCCTATTGAAAATGTATGGGCAGGACCTGAAAAGGCATATGCGAGCAAGGTGGCCTACAAACATGGCTTAGTTACACCAGTTCTGTCAAGAGGAATGAGCCAAAATCCCTGCCAACTATTGTGAGAAGCTTGTGGAAGGATATCCAAAAGATTTGACCCAAAAGTAATACAGTTTAAAGACAATGGTACCAAATACTAATGAAATGTATGTAAACATTTGACTTTAGTAATGGAAAAATCGTCTAAAAAAAACTCTTTTTCTCATTTTTCTATTTTAACAAATAGACATAATGTTGGTAATCCTAACTGACCTACAACAGGAAAAGTTTAGTCTGATTTCATGTCAAACAGTGAGGAAAAAAAAACAAAAAAAAAAAAACAGTGTATGTGTCTTTTTATATAGTGTATCTAAACTTCTGGTTTCAACTGTATATGACGCAAGATATAATATATTATATGTTGTAATATGGAATTATACAGCAAAGAAAAAAAAAACACTTCAATTAATATTTTTTATATCCTATACTTAAATTCCTTGCGATATCTACCCCTTTGCTTTGTCGATAGCGCTGCAAACCTTTGACCTTTTTCTGAATGAGCTTTTATGATGGCGTCTCCTAAAATGGTTTTCATTTCACAGCTGCGCCGTGTCAGGGTCAAGAAATGCCAAAAATGCGAAGCAATGATCAAAGCAAAGGGTGGACATTTCTGTATTGTTATCTTTTTAATCTGAAATTTTGAGTGTTATTTACTTAAATTTGTACTATTATTTTGAGTTTATTTTGGTTTACCACGTTCTACATGTGTCATTCATAGTTTTGATGTCTTCGGGGAGAATCTACAATGTGAACAGAAATAAAAATAAAGAAACACGGACAATTGAAAAAAGTGTGTTCAAACTCATCTACACACAAAAGTCTATCCAAAATTCAGAGACAATTTATGCACAAGGAACACAATTTTCAGACTTTTACAATAGCTATTATGTCAGAATAGTAACCTTGGGTTGAACGTATGAAAGTACTTTCTGAACAGACAATGTTTTGAACAGAAATAAAAATAAAGGATAAAAAGTGTGTCAAAATATATTCAGAACTTTCAGACTTCAATAGCTATTTGTCAGAATATAAAATGTTGAACTATGACTTATTCTGTATTTGTAAAAATATGACATCTTCATTTTTAAATGTCCTGTACAGCTATTTGAGATGTCCCCAGTACAGATATATTCTATAAGCAGCTTGAGGTCAAAGTACATCAGCTGAAGTGAAATTGAATAATTTTTCCTCTATCATGCACTCGTCTCTGAAAGCCTGTCTGTGTTTGTGTCTGCACAGCCCTGGTCTCTGTCCTCTGCACCCAGAAGGAGGAGGGGGGGGCGTGTGGGCATTGCATCCCAATTAGAAGCATCTTTACGTGGGCTGAGTCTGACACCCGCTCCCCTGACTGTCATGACAACCACCCATCTCCTCTCTCTTTCGCTCTCCTCCTTTCCATCTTTCCCCTATCTGTATCACTCTCTCCTCTGTTACGCTAATCTCCATGCCATCTCTTCTCCCACTCCCTTCTTTCTTTACCCCCATCACTCTCTCCCTTTCTCTCCTGTCATTCTCCTCTTTTTCTATCCTCTCTCTCCATCTGCCTTCTCTCAATCCAATCAATTTCTCTCCAGAGAGGGGGTAAAGAGATTCTCCCCTCTTCCCTATGGCTCTCCCATTTTCTGTCTCTGTCCTTCCTTCTCCTGAGATGGATGGAGGAGAAGGGAGGACCCTTCTCCTCCATCCATCTCTCCATCTATCTCCTCCTCTGATCTATCCCCCCTCCCATCATTTTTTCTACCTCCTTTCTCCTTTTTCTCTCTCCCCCTCCTCTCTTTACTCTCCATCCCACCATCCTTCCACCCCCCTCTCCTCTCTATCCTCCCCTCTCTGGTCACTCCATCTCTCTCCACCTCCTCTGCCTACTCCCTCTCTCCCCTGTTTCCCTCCATCTCTCTCCTCCTCTGCCCACACTCTCTCCCCAATTTTTTCTCCCTCCTCTTGCCCCCCAATCCTCTCCTCATCCCACTCGTCTGCATGTTGTTCCATACAGAGGGGTAAAGAACGCTCAGAGCCTGTTCCCTGGAGGAGACTGTGACGTCACCTCTGCATGCTACGCCCACACCAGCACAATTTACACCCAAAAACCAGGCACGTATCTGGACTACAATGAAGTCCACAAGTTCCTGGTCAGTTGCGTGAGAGTGGAAAGTGTGGAGGTGTCTCTAATGAGGCTTTGGTGATCAAATTTGAATCAAGATTCAATCATGTCTAATAGTCAGTGGTTGGGTCTTTTCAAAGGAGAGGTCTACAGCTAATCCTCTGTCAGAAAAAGACTGGTTTGGAGCAGACGCTAGAGCAGATTTTTTGTGTTAAATTGTACTGTGTAAAGTCTTTATTGTTTTTGAAAGGCAATCCATAATGACAGCCAATTGTATTCAGATTTTGAAAAGAAAAAAGTTGCCCAGCCCTGACTGCACTCTTTATATGGTCAGATTAAGAGGTCTGGAACATGAGAAATACAGTAATTTACAACATGAAGATCAGCGATCAAACATCTTTTTTAAACTAGTTTTATCATTTTGATATGATGATATTGATTAATACAAATGTCATTGCATACAGGAATTTGACAAAAAAATTCAATTATATTTCAAAATTCAGACAATTTTTAGACCAACATGAGAATTCTGGCCAGATCACCTGTTGTAGATACAGATAAATCTCACATTTACATAAACGATAAGGTGCAGGTAATATGGATTTTGAATTTGCAGAGCTTTGTACAGGATAATAGTCTTCCATACAATTCATTAAAATGACAATAGAAATGTGGTTTTCACGCACTGGAGTTTACATGCGCTTAGGCAAGGCATGTTTATTTGTATAGCAGTATTTGTACACAAGGTACAGTGGTAATTCAAATTGCTTTACAGAATAAGAATACAACAAATCAAAACATAAATAATCCTAAATAATCATAATAAAGTTATCGTTATAGGAGAAAAGTGCAGAATAAAAATCTTTATATGAAACTTTCACTCATATGCACAGATAAACAGAACTGGCCGTTATCTTCAACTGCCTCGCTCTGGATTGGCTCTTTAGTTGTTTTGATGGAACTGTTCCAAATTTGCCCCTATAACTGCTAGCCCTTCCCTTCACCTGTGTGCGTGCATGTGTGTGGATGTACTGTAGGTGAAGTCCACACTCAGGTCTGCAATCAAGCTGACTACAAAGGCCTAGCTCTCCTGACAGACACTGCCAGATTGTTTCATCAACTACACGCTCCTGTGGTGAAGACTCCGTATTTTAGCTGGTGGCTACCTCGCCCTGGAAAACCTTCCAATCCTCCTGGCCTTGGACAATAAACTCGATTAGTTTTTCCATATTGCTGTGAGTCTATTTTTTGGGCCCAAAACTGCATAGCCATAACAACCTTCACCTTAGTCCACTTTTTTTAAACAGTAATAATAATAATAATGCCTTACACTTGTAATGCGCTTTATCAAAGCATCTCAAAGCGCTACACTGAAGTCATTATTCATTCTCTCCACACTTGGTGATGGTAAACTACTATTGTAGAGACAGCTGCCCTGGGGTAGACTGATGGAAGCGAGGCTGCCAGTTTGCGCCATCGGCCCCTCCGACCACTCACACCACTTTTCATACTAGGCAATGTGGGTGAAGTGTCTTGCCTAAGAACACAACGACAGAACTTGGTCCGAGCTGGCCTTGATCCTTCGACCTTTGGGTTGGGAGACCAGCGCTCTAAGTGAGCCACTGTCGCCCCCCCACAGTCTGTGGTTGAAATGAGCAATGACTGCTGTGAGTTTTGACTGTGGAATGTTACAAAAAAATGTATCACAATCACAATTGTCCATTTGATTTTATTTAGTCTTAACAAATAAAAATGTATTTTAATCTTAATTCTCTGAAGATAAACAATTAAAACTTTGAATAATAATTAACAACAACAACAACAACAATAATAATAATAATAATAATAATAATAATAATAATAATAATAATAATAATAATAATAATAATAATAATAATAAATAATAATTTAACACAAAATAGCCCAATTGTTTGCCTCCAAAATCTTCTGCTCCAACCATGTGCTTATACTGACAGTGGATTGGCTGTAGAGCTCTCCTTCAAAAATACCCAAGCTCATCACTGACCATTAGACATGACTGACTCTCCATTGTGTTTCGATTAATTGCATTGCCGTAGTAAAAGCTGACATAAATTGTTGTATCTTTTGCTCAAAGTCAAAATAAAAACAAGTGTAAACTAATATATGTTTTGTTTCATTCACACATGTTTACGTAATCCTGAAATATTATCTCCAAGCTCAAAATGCTCTGTTCTACCTTGTGATGTCATGAAGTGGTAGTTTTTCATGCCAACAGCTCCTTTTACCTTTAATTCAACAGAAATGGGCAATTCCAGGGAGTTTTTGTATGGAGTTTTAAAACACAGTGGAGTGCTTCCTGCATTACCACATGACATCACAAAGTGGAACAGAGCGTTTTCTATTTGAGGGAAGAGCTCAGCCTAAATATACAGGGTTTGTGTGTTAAACATGTTTGAATGAAACAAAAACACAACTCCAGGTATGTCTGTAATGAGAAACAACATACTATACAAAATAGGATAATATGGACCCTTTAAGCACACAAAATATTAGACCCTTTAAACCACAAATATTATTAACGGTCTATATTATAAATATAGACCGTTATAATGATCACAACAGAGGCAATGTGGAGGACATTTTGGCTCCTGTCACTGAACCATCTGCCTGTGGACACAACACTAGCTACGCGCTGGCGCTAAAGCTGTCACACTGTTAGCCGCCGCTACGCTAACACATTTCCCACAATCCCGCTGGGTCCGGCTTGAGCCCAAATGGCCGATGGTAGCAGTTTGGTGATGGGACATATGCAGCCCGTCACCTGCTTCAGATGGAGAGGACTTGCTAACGATTAGCAACAGGCTGGGTTTATCAACATCTTTCAGTTTAGCTTTTCTTTCAATTTAAAAACACAGTGGAGCACTTTATTACAACATGCCATCAAAAGGTGGAACAGAGGATTTTCTGTTTGAGAGAAGAACTCAGCCTACATATGCAGAGTTTGTGTGTGTTAAACATGTGTGAATGAAAGAAGCACAACGCCAGGTATGTTTTTGTTGAGACAACACCACTATATAATAGATTAAAAAAAAAAAAAAGAAAAAAAAGTTAAAATGGTATGGCCATAACAACTTTTGTATTACTGATTTATTTATTTATTGTTTATCATCAAATACTTAAAGCAGCCAGCAGTTAGAAAGTTCATATATAATATATATATATATATCTATATATATATATATATATATATATATATATATATATATATATATATATATATATATATATATATATATATATATATATATAATAATACCCCTCCCTGAACCGCCACCTTAACGTGGTGGAGGGGTTTGAGTGCCCGAATGATCCTGGGAGCTATGTTGTCGGGGGCTTTATGCCCCTGGTAGGGTCACCCATGGCAAACAGGTCCAGGGGGACGGGTCAGACCAAGAGCGGTTCAGAAGCCCTTTATGAAGAGTGAAAAAAGCAAGGCCAGTTACGTCGCCCGGACCGGCGTCACCGGGGCCCCACCCTGGAGCCAGGCCTGGGGTGGGTGCTCGACAGCGAGCGCCTGGTGGCCGGGCCTTTCCCCACGGGGCCCGGCCGGGCTCAGCCCGAAGGAGCGACGTGGGGCCGTCCTCACGTGGACCCACCACCCGCGGGAGGAGCCATAAGGGGCCGGTGCATAGTGATCCGGGTGGCAGTCGACGGCGGGGGGCCCCGACGACCGGATCTCCGGACATGGAGACTAGCTCTGGGGACATGGAATGTCACCCTCGCTGGGGGGAAGGAGCCTGAGCTTGTGCGGGAGGTTGAGCGTTACCGACTAGATATAGTCGGCCTCGCCTCCCACGCACAGTTTGGGCTCTGGAACCCAACTTCTTGAGAGGGGCTGGACTCTCCATTTCTCTGGCGTTGCCCCGCGGGGAGCGGCGGCGAGCTGGTGTGGGCCTGCTCATTGCCCCACAGCTCAGCCGTCACGTGTTGGAGTTCTCCCCGGTGAACGAGAGGGTCGCGTCCCTGCGCCTACGGGTCGGGACAGGTCTCTCACTGTTGTGGCAGCCTACGGGCCAAACAGCAGTGCAGAGTACCCGGCCTTCTTGGAGTGCCTGGGGGGGTACTAGACAGTGCACCCACCGGGGACTCCGTTGTTCTCCTGGGGGACTTCAACGCCCATGTGGGTAACGACAGTGACACCTGGAGGGGCGTGATTGGGAGGAACGGCCTCCCTGATCTGAACCCGAGCGGTGTTTTGTTATTGGACTTCTGTGCTAGTCACAGTTTGTCCATAACGAACACCATGTTCAAGAGCACAAGGGTGTCCATCAGTGCACGTGGCACCAGGACACCCTAGGTCGGAGGTCGATGATCGACTTTGTTGTCGTGTCATCTGACCTCCGGCCACGTGTTTTGGACACTCGGGTGAAGAGAGGGGCAGAGCTGTCAACTGATCACCACCTGGTTGTGAGTTGGATCCGCTGGCGGAGGAGGAAGCCGGATAGACCTGGCAGGCCCAAGCGTATTGTGAGGGTCTGTTGGGAACGTCTGGCGGAGCCTTCTGTCAGGGGGGTCTTCAATTCGCACCTCCGGGAGAGCTTCTCTCTGATCCCGGGGGAGGTTGGAGCCATGGACTCCGAGTGGGCCATGTTCTCCACCTCCATTGTTGATGCGGCTGCCCGTAGCTGTGGTCGTAAGGTCTGCGGTGCTTGTCGCGGCGGCAATCCCCGAACCCGGTGGTGGACACCGGACGTAAGGGATGCTGTCAGGCTGAAGAAGGAGTCCTATCGGGCCTTGTTGGCTTGTGGGACTCCTGAGGCAGCTGACAGGTACCGGCGGGCCAAGCGTGCTGCGGCTCGTGCTGTCGTGGAGGCAAAAACTCGGGGTTGGGAGGAGTTCGGGGGGCCATGGAGGAGGACTATCGGACGGCCTCAAAGAAATTCTGGCAAACCGTTCGGCGCCTCAGGAGGGGGAAGCAGTGCTTCACCAACACTGTTTACAGTGCGGGTGGAGAGCTGTTGACCTCAACTGGGGATGTTGTCGGACGGTGGAAGGAATACTTTGAGGATCTCCTCAATCCCACTGTCACGTCTTCCGAGGAGGAAGCCGAGGCTGGGGACCCGGAGGCGGACTCGTCTATCACCCTGGCCGAAGTCACTGAGGTGGTTAGCAAGCTCCTCGGTGGCAAGGCTCCGGGTGTTGATGAGATCCGTCCCGAGTACCTTAAGTCTCTGGATGTTGTGGGGCTGTCTTGGCTGACACGTCTCTACAACATCGCGTGGCGGTCGGGGACAGTACCGCTGGACTGGCAGACCGGGGTGGTGGTCCCTCTGTATAAAAAGGGGGACCGGAGGGTGTGTTCCAATTACAGGGGAATCACACTCCTCAGCCTTCCCGGTAAGGTCTATTCCAGGGTACTGGAGAGGAGAGTCCGGCCGATAGTCGAACCTCGGATCCAGGAGGAGCAGTGTGGTTTTCGTCCTGGTCGTGGAACACTGGACCAGCTCTATACTCTCCATCGGGTGCTCGAGGGTTCATGGGAGTTTGCCCAACCGGTCCACATGTGTTTTGTGGACCTGGAGAAGGCATTCGACCGTGTCCCCCGTGGTGTCCTTTGGGGGGGTGCTCTGGGAGTATGGGGTCCGGGGCCCTTTGCTAAGGGCTGTCGGTCCCTGTATGACCGGAGCAGGAGCTGCTGTGTTCGCATTGCCGGCAGTAAGTCAGACTTGTTCCCGGTGCATGTTGGACTCCGCCAGGGCTGCCCTTTGTCACCGGTTCTGTTCATTATATTTATGGACAGAATTTCTAGGCGCAGCCAGGGGCTGGAGGGGGTCTGGTTCGGGAACCACAGGATCTCATCTCTGCTGTTTGCAGATGATGTTGTCCTGATGGCTTCTTCGAGCCAGGACCTGCAGCAGGCACTGGGGCGGTTTGCAGCCGAGTGTGAAGCGGCTGGGATGAGAATCAGCTCTTCTAAATCTGAGGCCATGGTTCTCGACCGGAAAAAGGGTGGTTTGCCCTCTCCGGGTGGGTGGTGAGCCCTTGCCTCAAGTGGAGGAGTTCAAGTATCTCGGGTCTTGTTCACGAGTGAGGGAAGGATGGAACGCGAGATTGACAGGCGGATCGGTGCAGCGTCTGCAGTGATGCGGTCGCTGTATCGGTCCGTTGTGGTAAAGAAGGAGCTGAGTCGAAAGGCAAAGCTCTCGATTTACCGGTCAATCTACGTTCCTACCCTCACCTATGGTCATGAGCTCTGGGTCATGACCGAAAGGACAAGATCGCGGATACAAGCGGCCGAAAATGAGTTTCCCTCCGCAGAGTGGCTGGGCGCACCCTTAGAGATAGGGTGAGGAGCTCAATCACACGGGAGGGGCTCGGAGTAGAGCCGCTGCTCCTTCACGTCGAGAGGAACCAGCTGAGGTGGCTCGGGCATCTGCTTAGGATGCCTCCTGGACGCCTCCCTAGGGAGGTGTTCTGGGCATGTCCCACCGGGAGGAGGCCCCGAGGAAGACCCAGGACACGCTGGAGGGACTATGTCTCTCGGCTGGCCTGGGAACGCCTTGGGGTCCCACCGGAGGAGCTGGAGGACGTGTCTGGGGGGAGGGAAGTCTGGGAGTCCCTGCTTAGACTGCTGCCCCCGCGACCCGGCCCCGGATAAGCGGAAGAAAATGGATGGATGGATGGATATATATATATATATATATAATATATATACATATACCACACACACACACACACACACATACATATATATATATATATATATATATATATATATATATATATATATATATATATATATATATATATATATATATATATATGTGTGTGTGTGGTGTGTGTGTGTGTGGTGTGTGTATATGTATATATATATATATATATATATATATATATATATATATATATATATATATATATATATATATATATATATATATACTACATACATACATACACACACACATATATATATATATATATATATATATACATACACACACATATATATATATTTCTTATATATATATATTTTCTTATATATATATATACATATATACACATATATATATATACATATACACACACATTTATATATATACACACACATTATATATATATACACACACATATATATATACATATATATACATATATACATATATATATATACATATACATATATATATATATATATACATATATACATATACATATATATATATATATACATATACATATACATATATATATATACATATACATATATACATATATATATATATATATATATATATATATATATATGTATGACGAATTTTATATCTGTGCTAGATCTGCTCTTGTCCTCCGCGATGACGTACCACATATAACGCATCAGACACTTCGCCCAAAAGTAGAGCCACAAGCTCGTGAAAATGAGACAAAAACAAAAGACCTCCAAGAAAAAGAAAGCTACATTTAACAGACAACACCAGGAGTCCTACTTAAATATGGGTTTGTTGCTACAGGTGAGTCTCATGCACCGAGTCTGCTCTGTGTAATATGCAGAGAAATGTGAATGAGGCAGTGAAACCTTCAAAAAACTGCTTTGGCACATGGGCACTAAGCACCTGGATTAAAAGATAAGGCTTTAGAGTTTTTGAAAGAAATTGCGGAGCAGACTGGACATAAACACACTGCGGGTGTCATTGTCTCCTGTAACTTCTGATGGGACCAGCTCATCACAGAAACAAGCGCATTGCTCCCACTGATTTCAGCGGTTTATGGTGAGTTGTATTTTTTTTGTAAAAAGGTTGGGGACCCCGGTCATAAGCACACTATAGTTGCTTACACAAAGTGCAAGACTAAAAAAACAAAAATAAACAATATATACAGTTTTATCTTCATCTTAGATGTCAAAAAATATTTGTGGCTCCCAGTGCTTTTTTCCCCAACAAATGGCTCTTTGGGTGTTAAAGGTTGCCGACCCCTGTTTTAGTGTAATAAAAACACCCACAGTAAATGTTTATTTTTTGTTCATTTTTGCCATAAATTCCTATGACATGGGCTTTAAGTATCGTAGTAGTAGTACTTTCTGCCGGTTGCAGGCCCGCTCACAGTAAGGACATATGTTTCAGTGCAATAAATACACACATTAGTGTATTTTTCTGTCTAAAATCTATACTGTACTTTGTATTGGATATATGTCTGTTCAAAATGTCCAAATAATATATTTGAGAGAAAGAGAGGCGAGAGAGGCGAGAGAGAGAGAGAGAGAGAGAGAGAGAGAGAGAGAGAGAGAGAGAGAGAGAGAGAGAGAAGAGAGAGAGAGAGAGAGAGGGTGGGTGGTGCAGGTGGAGCAGCAGGCGTAGAGGACAGCGATTATGGCTCTGCGTGGGAGACAAGTGAAGAATGGGTACGGGAAGGGTGCTGCAGAGGAGAGAAAAAAAGGAGGGGGACAGAACTGAAGAGACAGGGAGAGAGAAAAGGGAGAGCAGGAGGAAAGGGTACAAGGGTAAGAGTGCTGCGGAGGAGAGAGAAGAGAGCGAGGGAGAGGAGGTAGGAGACTGCAGCACAACACAGGAAACACAACAGGTGTCAGTGTAAAAGACCAAAATAAAACTGGACCTAATCAAGCATTAAACCAGTCTGAATCAGGTCTAAACCAGAAATAACCAAGGACTAACCCAGGAGTAGCCCTAGACTAAACCAGTAATACAGCACCTCTGATACAATTCCACTGTAGCCAGGGAATACCCAAAAAGACCTGCATTAAATGAGGTCTAAACCAGGTCTAAACCAGGACTAAACCAAGACTAAACCAGGTTTAAACCAGGTCAAAGCCATTTCTAAAACATATCTCAACCACAACCTAAGTATTCACAAAGGTATGGCTGATTGGCCAGTAACAAAGGTGACATCGAGACATCAGTTCACAGGAAATGTATCAAAATCAAAACCAAAAGTAAGCCCACACCTGCCTCCCACATACATTTGTGGTTTTGCTTTTAAAATTCACAATTCAGATGATGGTTCACACTTTAAATCCATCCAGTACAACTTTAGTTTATATTATGTAATTACACAATGTTGTAACTGATTGAAGAAATAATTGAAATTTTTGTATTGTGACAACCAGGGCCGGAACTAGCTTTCAGGGGCCCTAAGGTAAATTTTGTCTCTGGAGCCCCCGACAGCAGATGTATCCTGACTCAGCTCTTGGTGATTCACATTTGACAACATTATGACTCTGCTCTCATCACCTTGACCAATTGTATTTGTATATGACCAACATCAGAGTGAAGACATACTAAATGTCACAACTACTATCTATACAAGAACAGTAGAACAAACATATAAGGGGGGGGCAAGAATTAGACTGTTTCTGGTGGATTTTAATGTGTTCCAGTTGTCGACAGTGGGCTTACATTTACATTATAAAGTGTCCTTGCACTGTTATAAACACGTAGTTGCCCTCACCTATGCCTGGCTCAAAAACAAATGTAGGCAGCAGCAGATAATTTGCTACTAGACAGATATAAAACAATGTAATAATCTGAGAGGGATATTTAGGCTGCTGTAAACACACAAGCCCTGTTTTGAATAAAACTCATGATGATGATGATGATGATGATTCTTCTTCTTCTTCTTCTTCTTCTTCTTCTCTTCTTCTTCTTCTTCTTCTTCTTCTTCTTCTTCTTCTTCTTCTTCTTCTTCTTCTTCTTCTTCTTCTTCTTCTTCTTCTCTTCTTCTTCTTCTCTTCTTCTTCTTCTTCTTCTTCTTCTTCTTCTTCTTCTTCTTCTTCTTCTTCTCTTCTTCTCTTCTTCTTCTTCTTCTTCTTCTTCTTCTTCTTCTTTCTTTCTTCTTTTCTCTTCTTCTTCTTCTTCTTCTTCTTCTTTTCTTCTTTCTCCTTCTTCTTCTTTCTTCTTCTTTCTTTCTTCTTCTTCTTATTATTATTATTATTATTATTAATATTAATATTAATATTAATATTAATTAATTTTTAAACAGCTGCTTAGTCTGCTTATAGGTTCGATACTAGTTTTACTATAGATTAGTACCAGATTTTGAGTACTTTTTGTCAACCCCAATTGTAATCACGACTAACATTTGAATTTACATTGTGATTTTCATTTTAACGTGATAAATACTTGGACATACTCATAAAATTGCATGAATGTTGATGGCAGAGGCCTGGATGTATTTTGAAGGTGACGACAGCGTGTTCTATAGTCCAAAACAAAAGAGTTTTTAAAAACAGCTGAATGAGTCAACAGAACCCAATGTGCACCTCCTCCACATGCTAGCAAGCCACAACCTGTAATTATACACTGACATAGCAGCATGACGCTGAAAACAGCTAACTACTCCAACTACAAGAGCCTGGGTTAACAAAGCCTGGTTAATTTATGGGTCCTCTGCACTTTTAATCTAACAGAGTTATTCGCATATGTTCGCACATGGCTGAGTTCTTCTCTCAAAAAGAAAACACTCTATTCCACCTTGTGATGTCATGTGGCAATATAAACTCTATACACCTTCACTAGAATCATTTGGATGATTCTGTAATTGCCCCATAATTGCCAATCTCTACTGAACTAAAGGTAAAAGGTAGCTTTTAACATGAAAACTACAACTACATGACATCACAAGGTGGAACGGAGCATTTTGAGATTTGTAGATGTACAGACAGACTAATAGTAAAGGGTTACATGGGAATGTAACAAACCAACTCCAGGTATGGTTTTGACATTAACATTATAACGTGGTTTAAACCTCAAGACTCAATTTTGCATAATATAGGATGTTTAACATAATTATATTCAAGATTTTGCTAGAAATCTGGCCTAATTTCTTTTACTGAAGTTTATATTTTGACTTCCTGGTGGGACATTAGCAGTAAATATCACATATGTTGAGGTAATTCCATAACTAACTAGGTTTCCTAGCAACCATATAATGTAAACAAGGGCCAAAACTTGTCTAAATTACACATTGTTTTGATTAGACTAATACAGTTTAACAACAACACCTTTATTTTGTTAAATGAAGGTTTAAACTGTTAGAATTTATTTATTTCTTCTTTTATGACAAAAGCTAAAAAAGTCAAAACACTGAACAATCACTGGTTTAAAGTAGAATTGCATAATATGTTGATACTTTGCATCTCTAAGGTGGAATGTTCAGCATGTAGGTACAATGCACACATTAGCAAGCACTGTCAAAAAGTTTTTAGTCTGAGAACTCAAGAAATAATACAAAATAGATTTAAACATTTTCAAGAGTTTGTGAACAACATGAGCGTCCACCCTCCTGTTTAGATTATTTTCAACAAAAAAGGTGAGAGTGCTAATTGAAAAATAATGCTAATGCTAGCTACCTTGTGACTGTGCATGAGAGATATGTTTAACAGCACAAATCAGTTCACCTGTTGTAGTTGCAACTAAACCAGGTCTTTCTGGTCAGACTGTGTTAAAACAAAGTTCCGATTAAACAACAAATAACAGAGTTTCATACAGAGCAGTGTCTCTGTTAGCATCACATCCCCAGAGAATGTTGATGACATGACATCAGCTGCAAAGTATCCATATGATCTTGTCTGTAGGCTCATTCATAAAAACAGTGAAATCCTAAACTGATTGCCAGTTCTCTTCTCCTCCATCTCTATGTGAAGATATATGGAAACATGAGAATATACAAAAATCTATAAATCTAATCTTGTTTTATCATTGAGGTATTACAATCAGTATTAAGTATTGAGTCTGTTCCTTAGTATTGAAATCAAGTTTGAAATTCAAGTCATAATAAATATTGTAAGTATAGTCTAACAGTTGGATGCAGTAGTGACTGTGTCTGTTTGAGATTGAGTTTGCTTGGTCGCCACCCCCTCAGCTTCTCGGCAGTCCCTCCGCCAACGGCTGTGGGCGTTTTACATAATACAAGCTCAATACAACGTCTCCACCAGCCCAAAATGTTTACTATACTCTCTCTAATGCACCACAGCAGAAAATACAGATGATGTCCTCTATCATCTCTCTGACCCACCACAACAGATAATACAGGCTTTACCTCTGTCTCCACGCAGCTAAGATGTCTATTATCGTCTCAAACACACTACAACATCAAAAGCACGCATTTGCAGATAGCTCCACCCACCCAAGATGTCCCCTCTCCTTTTTCTAATGCACCACAATATCTAATGAAAGCACACACCTCAGAATTTTCAGACAAATTCTGTGATTACAATTAGATACAAGATGCAGAATCCACTAAAACATGGGTAACTGAACAAATGCAAAATAGGTAAGTGATAGTAAATATGCAAATATTGGAAAAAGGTCCATGACATGATTGAACCAGGGTTACATCAGGACTGAACCAGGTCTTAAACGAGACTAATCCAGAACTAAACTTAGACTAGATCAGACCATAAGCCTTGTGTTTTAAATTAGTTTATTTCAGATTTGATGTTATGATATTGCTCTGACATTTCCACCTGCAGCTTCACCTTTCACTCACACAAACTTGAAAACGATTCCACGTCTTTTTCTTTCCAAATAAGTCCAATCACAGCAAGCGGAGTCAGAGGAGCTTTCCAAAAACCAGAAACGAAAGGAAAACTTGGGGACACCATAAATCAGACCTATTCTTTCCACCATGTTATAGTTGTTATAGTTGTGCATAGTTGAGTAATCTTTAATCGTTTATTTTCAAGGTGCCATATAGCAGATCAATCCCTGTTTTCACCGACACCAGTACATGCCCACTGCTCTCTACTTAGTTTTTCAATTTTATTTAATTAATCGATGATACATGTAGGATTCGACAGCGTTACATAATAATTTTGTTACAAATGAAAAAAAAAAGTTGTTGAATATTGTTGAAGTTGAATATTGTGATTTAAAATGTGCAAATTATAACAAAGTGATCCAAGCACAATAGGTTTTCTTTAATTTGAGGTGAGAGAAATTATTAGTTTCACATGTGTCACTGAAGTAAACAAATCTGATGTTTGATTCTGGCTCGAGATGCGACAGAGAGAGTGGTGACCAAACTGATATCTCTCTGTATAAGAATTACACAGATATTAGTCTGGACTTAACAGAAAAACTTAAACGTGCAGTGTGCAACTTTTCTTCCCCTTGCCAGTCTCCATGAAGATATTATAACTTTACCTGGAATGTTTCACACTATTACAGTCAACTTATCCATCTCCGATGATGACGCCATGAAGCAAAGTTACAGATCAGATCTATGGAGATGTGACCACATTCACAGCAAGAATGCATGTTTTTCAATGCATTTTTGAGCAACAAAAACACCAGTAATTTTTTTAGACAAGTTGAATGCCATACTAAGGAACTTTCAAGGCAAGTCAGTGGCTTGATTCCAACTCAGACGTACTGCACACATTGTGGCCGTGTCATTGGGCAAGACACTTCACCCACTGTAACTCTGTGTAAAAGCACATCTGTGATTGACAAATGTAATATCCACATGGAGCACTGCAATGACGTAATGCCATAAGGTTAGACACAGAACATGGACTGCAGAGGAGAAACAAGGAGATTTTCAATTCATAAGAAATGTAAGGAGAAAAAAAAACAAAAACTATGATAATTATAATCAGCAGTCTTATTTAAGTAAATGTCATGCCATAAGACAAGAAATGAGAAATTACAAGTATTACAAAAAAAAACAAAAAACAAATCAATACAAATTAATAAATAAACTCAGCCTCTGATAAGAAATGTATTTTCACTCAAGTGGGTAACGAAGACGAAGACAAAGAAGAAGAAAAAGAAAAAGTTATATTGTTTTTAAAACAATATAACCCTATACCCCAAGATAAAAAATATATAATTTCAAAATGTCCCTCCAACAAGTGTGTGATGTCATGCCTTATGAAAAACAAATAAAATAAAATAAAATAAAATAAAACTGCAGCAACTTTGTAAAAGAGGTAAAGAATTGTCCTTACCATTCGCGTTTCTATCTCTCCAAACTGATCTGGTTTGGTCCTTTCTGCTTTTGATGTTCAATAAATGTCACTCGGGAAATACCTTTAACACTTATCCGAGAAATGTCTCCTTTCCTAGCTCTTAGCTTTGCTTCCTACCTCCTACCTACCGTCACCTTCTTCTCAGTCATTAAACTACATTCAAAACAATATGCAACCCTAGACGTCTTGCACTGTGCGATCTAATTTCACTTCTGTACTGTAAGCAAGCATTCGCCTCCTCCTTGTCTCCTCTCCTCCCTCTTGCCTTATGCCTCCTCCCATTCTGAACTCAGGGAACCCCCCCCCCAATTCCTCCACTGCACGTTCCACCATTAAAGAAGACAGTGTCAGCATGCCAGATTAGTGGCAAACCTACTTGTAGCATGAGCTAAAAATATCCCTCCGTCCGTTAGCATTGTCAATGATCCTATCTGGCGCACAAGCTAATTGTCGTGCTAATTATGGTACAGTGGAAGACACGAGCAGACAGCAGTGACAGGGAAAGAGACGGAGGATAAGGGAGACAGACAGAGTGAGACAAAGATGAGGGGTGTAAGAGTGCAGGAGAGAAGGAGAGAGAGAAGGAGAAAGGAATGACAAGAGGGAAGGGAGAAAGAGACAGGTAGAAGAGAGGGATACAGTAAGATCAGCAGAGAAAGGGGGAGGGAAGGAGAGAAACAGAGGAAGATAGAGGAAGGAGAATTATGTAATAGGGTTGGTCCAATGAGGTCCGAGGATATGCGTAATTGGAGACATGAGAAAGACTTTGTTGTTTTCAGATAGTAAAATGGAGTGTTCCTCTCTCACATGGAGCAGCAAACTCCTAACTGTCTCGGTTAAAGGGTTGTCAAAAGTATTGAAAATCAATACTAAAATGTGTATCAGAAGTATCCAACTGAGCATCTGCCAATGCTAACAAAATATGACCGCTCTGGAACACTTTTAGAATGACCAGGAGCTTCAGCAGAACTAGTATAAGGCCACATAGTAACAAAGAAGTATTGACCATCAAGCCTATTCCTTAGTATTGAAATGAAGTTTAAAATTTGAGTATTGTGACAACACTACTGGCAATCAAACCTGGGATCTTAGTGCTGATAGGCTGAGTTCACTGGGAAATGAAGGTCAGTGAAGTGCCTTGCTCGAGGCATAACAACAGCAGACACTTTGAATTCTTACAGTGACATGTTTCTAACATTTATTTCAGCATCAGTAGTGTGAGAACGAGAGATGGAAAACAGACATGGGACAAACCAAACCTGACTCATGTGATCCGACACAGTATTTCTATTGAACATTCAGCAAAAACTGATGAATCACAAATAAAAGTAGCATGTTTTTATGAATGAGAGAGACACCTGAACTCACCTGAACACACCTGTGTATTACTCAGACCTCAAACAGCCAGTCAAAACTAAACCTGGTTTACGAGACTGACTCGCTCAAACTAACACAAAAGTTCCCACCACTTCACTTATTTGGCTTCTGATGACAATTGCAATGCTGATTTCTTTTCTCTTACAGAAACACTGGACATGATTTAGCCTTTATTTTTGTTAGAATTTAGTGTTTTCGTTCTCAAGGTGATCATCCAATCAGAAATAGGTTGTAAAAAGTATTGAAAATCAGATACCAATCCATACTGAAATGAAGCTGGATAATACATATTTGCACAGGTATTGTTACTAAAAACATCACAGTCACAGGAATGAACCTGTTCTAAAGCGCTTTGGAATGATCTGGAGCTGTATTAGAAGACCACAGAGACTAGTATACGCTAGAGATGCACAGTTTGACTTCTGATCCATGGGTTGTGACGGTAATAGAGCACAGGCTACAGACAGTTCTTTTACAGGGAATTAGAGAAGCAAGATTTGAAATTGTATTTTTTATTAATCACAATTAGCAATTCACCAAGGTTCCAGTTTTTATAACGTCCACTTTGAGAACTAACCCATCCTCTGTTTTTGTGTGTAGTTAAGACCTCTGCAATCATGTCCCTGCGTATCATATGCTCTCCCTGTGTCTCCAAGGGGGAATTATTCTGCATAAAAGCTGCTAACACTGTAGTTTAGACCTCTAAAAACATGTCCTTGTGTGTCAGATACCCTCCCTGTGTGTCAGAGGCCCTCCCTGTATAGTTTAAATTATCTACTATTTAAGTCTCTCCTGCAATTTCCGTCTCCCATGGCAACAAAAGCAGAAGTCCCCACTCTTATGTAACAGGATCCTCTATCTCCCCACTCCAGTCTCCCTCTCTTCTCTTTCTCTCTCAATCCTTTCTTTCTGTCTCTTCTCTTTCTATTCCCTCTCTCCCTCACTCTCCTCTCACCCTCCTGTCTCGCTCCTTTCTCTTACTTCCTTTTCATTGAAAAAATCTTGCTGTACCTGTAGTTTAGATATTTACAGACATATTCTGAAATACATTGGATTCTTGTATTAGTTTATCAATTCATATTTCAGTCTTCTCTTAAATGTTAATGGAGCTGTACCTGATTTTATTGTCTTAAAAATGTGAAAAACAGAACTAGTTCATTTAAAATATATTTTTTACATTATTTCTCACTTACTACCTTATTCATTCTGACCATCCTAATGGTTCACTCCCGAATGAGTTTATAAGCACTTTTCACAACTTTCAGAGGCCAAAGCAATTTCGCTAGGACAGTAACGCTAACAACAACTAGCATGCTAACTGCACAATTTCTGATTCTTTGACAATAAAACACAGATTACTTACTTTGACCCCATGATCTGCTTATACAATATAACTGTACTGAGGCAAGACACATTTTGCTGAAATATGTATTGAATATCTAATCGTAATATTTTGCAAAAATGTGCTGCTCTACTCTTTATACTGTAGTTTGTAAAATATTATTTGGGTTATTGTTCTTTTTGGTCCTTCCTCGAATGCAGACTGTCCCCTCTGACATCAGTGCATGTGGACTCCAGGACAGTTATAAATAGCAGCAAAGGGAAGCCTGCTCTGCGTCGTGGTGAGCAGCTTTAGTCATCCTCACCCCCAAAGTCATGTGACCCCAAAGATACAAGCTCATTGGATGGTTGGGCACAACATGAGGAAATGGGGAGCTCTGATTGGGCGGTCTGAGCTGTGACGGAAGCATGCAGCCCACGCAAAGAAGAGAGAGGAGGAGAGAGGGAGAGAGAGAGGTGGAAGAGCAAGGAGGAGAGAGAAGGGATAATGAATGAAAGAAAGGAGAGAAAAATTTAGAGAGAGGAAGAGAGAGGGGAAGGAGAGAAAGAGAGAGAGTGAGAGAGAGGGGAGAGAGCAGGGTTGATAAGGCTAGAGAGAGAGAAAGAAGGAGGGATGGAGCAGGAGAGAAGGAGAGAGGAGGATGGAGACGGAGTATAAAAACAGGGAAAAAGAAACAGAGGGAGAGTGAAGAAGGGAAAGAGAAAGGGGTAGGAGGACGAGGAAGAGAGGTTAGAGAAATAGAGAGAGAAGGATGAAAGGGGAGTGAAAGCGAGAAGGAGAGAGAATAGCCCACAGAGGGTTGATAAGGCAGTTTTTTAGCTGAATGTGCCAACAACATTTTTACATCTGCAGAAAAACAACCAGAGATGTCACTGAGAGGAAAGGGGGGATGAGAGACAAAGAGGAGGAGGAACAGGAGCATGCAGGTGTCTGGGAAGATAACTTATTTTGAATTTGCTTGCAATTTGAAGTTACAAAAATACTGTGAGGCACAAATAAACAGATAAGGTGTATGTATATGTATATGTTTGAAGGTTTCACTGTTTGCACTGGTTTAAAAATACTGTACAGCACTTTGAAAATTTTAAGTTCATAAAATGTACTTGAATCAATTTAGATTTTTTTTTTTGTTTTGTTTTGTTTTGGGGTTTTTTCTGAAAAGCAAGAAGATGATTCTATAGCACTGGAATATGGGACGTTTTAATGTCATCTGGTCTTTAACAGTACTTAAAAATGCATGCATGGCAGGTAATAGAACATTTTCACTAAAACATACTGAACTTGATTATATTTAAGATTTGACAAAAAAAGTACTCTCATTTTATTTTTGTTAAGGGGCCAAAGTTTGTCTAAATTAAATTGTTATGTTATACTAATAAATAAACGTCAGCACATTTATTCAGTTAAAGCTGTGCACTTGAATACTTTTACCTCAGCACCATTAAACCCTAGTGTAACTTCTCTCTCCTGTTTCTATGGCAACTTGGCTGCAGACGGGCGCCCCACTGGCCCTTCACTTTAGAAGACACTTTTTTCCATTTTTTTTTTTCGGTCCATTCATAAAGTTAGATTTCTTTCTGGTCAGGTTTTCCACACTCATAAAATGTAGCGTCACAAATACATCAACTGTACAGTACAAAAGACCCTGTGTGTGATATTTGTGACATTTGTGAGCCTATGTTATATAGACAACTTATTAATACTAAATATTCCATTTCTGCACTGTAGTTATCCATACTGCTATATTTCTCTTTTTGTTCTTCAATAATTCTCGTGATTCTAGATATGATCCCCAAAGGAATAAACACAACTTTAAAGTTAAAACTAAGAACAATGAGATGCTAAAAATCTATCTATCTATATATCTATCTATATATCTATCTAATCTATCTATATATCTATCTAATCTATCTATATATCTATCTAATCTATCTATAAATATATATATATATATATATATATATATATATATAATATATATATCTATCTATCTATATATATATATCTATCTATCTATATATCTATATATCTATATATATATATATATATATATATATATATATATATATATATATATCTATATATATATATATATATATATATATATATATAGATATATATATATATATATATCTATCTATCTATATATATATATCTATATATATATCTATATCTATATATCTATATATATATATATATATATATATATATATATATATATATATGTTTGTATGTTTGTATATATACAATATATATATATGTATATATATATGTTTTTTATATATATATATGTTTTTTTTTGTTTTGTTTTTCCACATTTCCAGATTAGCTGCTAGTCACCATGACATTGGAACATATAAAAAGTAAAGGGGGTCAGTGAGAGGATAGAGTGCATTGGATAATATGATAATGGGTTTCTGCTTCCTGTTTATAGGCACCATTTTGAGAACTTTTGACCATTTAAAAGATGTATTACATGTATTAAATTATTTTGTTTTGTATAGGTATATCAGACAACGGAATGTGCTTTTCAACATTAAATGGTAGTACTTTCGTTCATATTTCCATGTGGCCTTATATTTGTGTAATCCCTCAGTTGTCCATAGTGACCCATGGGTTTATACTAGTCTGTGGTCTTATACTTGTTCTGATACAGCTCAAGATCATTCTAAAGCTTTTCAGGAAAAGTTAATTTCCATCCTGTGAATGGGACTTTCTTAGTATCGGTACCTGCTCAAATGAGTATATAATTTCGATACTAGTTTTAGTATTGATTAGTATCTAATTTTTGATACTTTTGACAACCCTTATTCTAAATGTAATCTAAGATTATTTGGGTTCTAAACTGGGGAATTCTGACACTGAGTGAACCTTGAATGTGCCATCATCCTCACCACAGCAACAAAGCAAAACAGTAGACCTAAGATAAGGAAATCTAAGTCACTTAAAGTTTGTCTTTCTATTAGAATTCAATGTGAATTATTTACTCAGAAAAAGACAAACATGGCAACAATCTGCAACAAACATGTCTTAAATTAACAACTTTGTAACATTTCAACTACACATTTTCCAAAGACCACACACACAATATGCACAATATATCACAAAATACAGTAAAAGTATCGCAATACTGGCTCAATTATTGAACTGATATTAAGCCTGCCACAATAAATACTATATTGACTTAATATATTGTTCCAGCTTCAATATATGATAGTTAGAACAATATATTTTGGGGCTCACAATTTATCTTGTATTTTTGTATGCAATTACATTTCAGCTGTAAAAGGTTGAATAAGTCACTTCTATGGCTAATTATTGACCAAGACTTGTTAATTTTGTTATTATTTGCAGCAGCTCATGCCTTTTAATAATACTGTCCATTTAAAATTGGTTTACTGGGATTAACCTACATCATTGTGGTTGTGTCAGTGGTATTAAGTAATCTCAATATAATCATTGATCACAGTATATCTCTGTACCAATATAATGTGCTTCAAAATGTGTCATCAAGACAGGCCTAATATCAACCCAAAACAAACTGTATCGCAATAGCACCAAGATTTTCCACCAGACAGAGGAATGGATCTGTGACTATAGGCAGATTTTATTTATTATTTTAAGTCCTACAATAGCCTTATTATTGATTCTGTTCATGTTTATTTTGCTTATTTATTAGGCCTCCCTCTATAATGACTATATCGACTTCTCATTCTTTATTTCATTTTGGTTGTGTTTATTGCAACAACAAACACAAAAAAATCATAAGTCTTTACTCTGAGAGGACTTGCATCTCCACAAACCTGACTCTTATTTGGCCTGGACAAGAGCCTTCTCCTTCTTGTTTCCATGGAAATGTTGTTCCTTTAACTATAATCTTACTCAGTATGACATAAAACTGATCTATCTTCATGAAGAATATTCAGTGAAATCATGCAGGTGACATTACAACTCCAGAAAGTTACATACTATAGCTTTAACTGAGTCTGACACAATGACGTGCGGTCAGGTAAGGCAGTGCCTCACCTGTCATCACAGAGAAAAAATAAATGAAATAGTTATATTTATCCAATGATTTGTACTATAAAGTTATTTTCTATTTAACTTTGCAATTTGTGCTGTGAATAGGTGCCGGGTGAGGCGTGCTTCACCAGTTACCCTGCCTCATGTCAGGGGGCGCTCCTGAGCCCAGGGATTCTTGTAACTCCCGCAGAATAGGGGCCGCAAACTATAATTTAGAGTTAGCAAGTCAACTTTAGCAATTCATTTTGTCTTTGTGTCTGGCCCTTAAATGGAGGAAGGTTACATATGAAAGCTCAAGCAGTTTTCTAAACTGGACTTTCGGTCGAAGCAGGAGGTAATAATTAAAGGACCGAGACCAACGCTAAAGGGGCAAAAAGGTTTGATCCAGACACGGGACGAAAGACTCGCTCTTTTCAAACAGAGACGTACAAAATGGTAAGAAATTTTATTACTTCAATCCACTGAAAATTGGGGAACCAGAATAAGAATAAAAAACAATCTAAAATAATCTTGCTTTTTATTTCATACAATTAGATCAGTGGTTCTTAACCTGGGTTCGGTCGAACCCTCGGGGTTCAGTGAGTCAGTCTCAGGGGTTCAGCGGAGATCAACCGACCCAACTCATATGATTTGTGATGAGACGCTTGTCCATCACTGGCTGCAGGTGATCACGCTGCTTGGCCAGTCTGTGCTGCAGAGAATTTAGTGACTCAGTAGTCAACTTGTGACTATCGTGATGGTTTGTCGTGTGATTTTTTTTTTTACTCTATAGCGTCAGATTCTGTCACCGCCAATAGACTCGAGGACTGCGAGCGTCTCCAGACGCCGGCCATATCCCAGTTCGACAAATGCACCTTCGACATGTCTATCGAAGTACCCGCCCGACTTCAGTACCTCCAACAAGGTTAAGCACCACTGTATTAGAGCTATTTCATACGGACTTCGGAACTTTTATTTTGAATTTTTTTTTTATTCTGGCTCCAAGTCACTAGGATAGAAACTGACCCGGGGCCAAATTTACTGACACCTGGTTTATATGTTTCTAAATCTGATTGTGACGACATCAGTGCCTCACCAGCCATGAACCTCACCGCACGTCACTGGTCTGACATATTACATTAATATAAATATTGCTGCACTGCACCGTATATCACATTCTTTTCTATATGGTGCAGTCATAATCGAAAGTGGCTCTTACCTTTGAGATTCTTGGGGTTGTTTTGCTTGGTCCGCGGCATCTTTCTGCTCCTCTGGTTCACAGGTGCATTATGGGAAAGTTAGAGGAAGGGACTTGCGTCAAGTTCAGTCCTGGACTCAAGTCAGGAAACATCTGTAGCAGAGAAAATCAGTGAGTAATACCAGCAATTGAACCCACAACCTCCTTACTGAGAAGAGGAGAAAGGATAACCACTCTGCCACAGTAAGGCAGGCAGGTATATCATTTAAAGGACCCATACAAAGCTATTTTCTGATCTATGTTATAATGTTATTTCCTTATATAAAACTTACCTTGAGTTGTGTTTTGTTCACACATTTAACACTTTTAACACACAAACCCTGCATATTTAGGCTGAGTTCTTCTTTCAAACAGAAAGCACTCTGTTCCACCTTGTGATGTCATGGGGTAATACAGGAAGTACTCCACTGTGTTTTTAAACTCCATACAACATCACTAGAATCATGTGGATGATAGCCCTGGAATAACCAATTTCTACTGAACAAAAGGTAAAAGGTAGCTGTTAACTGTTACATAACAGCACAAGATGGAGCAGAGCATTTTGAGCTTTAGAGATGTAGACAGACCAGTGATAAAGGGTTACTCAAATATGTTTGAATGGAACAAAACACAACTTCAGGTATGTGTTTAAGGTTGTAACAACATTCTAACATGGCTTAAAGCTCACAAGAGTCAGTGTAATACAGGACCTTAAACAGAGGTGATAATGCCATACATATGACACTGGAAACAAGCAATTGCTTAATTTCATCATTAGTTTTAAATGTATAAGAAACATGTCCAGATAGACCAGCAGTATTCCTCTTGACTCATTATGAAACCTTGCAGTGGTTATCCTGACTCCTCTCTCAGTAAGGAGGAGACTCCAGATCTTTCTGAGTGGAGTGTGCATGTCCTCCCTGTGTTACTGTGGCAGAGTGGTCACAGGCTAAGCATAGATTTGAAATGCCCCATAGTGAATGAATGATAGAGAGTCCATTTTCCAGAACATTTTCCAGAACAAAAAACAACATTCTAATTAATAAAGGTGTCATGTAGATGTTATTAACCATTAGTGAAGCGCTATAGAGATTTTTATTTATTTATTTCAATTAGGAATCATTCAATTTGAATTATTTAACCAAAATGTGTATGAAAAAATATGTCAAATCTAAAAAAAAATGTAGTTGCCTTTTGAACAGAATGATAGATGCTGCATGTATTACTGCTGCAGAAGCTGTGACCTGGTCCTGAATGCTGATGTTATCTCTCCTTCCTCGACAATAAGCGCAATGTTACCGGTCTCTGTCTCCCCTTCACACAACCACAACTATCCGTTTTACGCCCAAGTCACAAGCAGATCCAAAACTACATGCTAATAACTAAGACCACACAACTTCTCTGGGGATTTCCGTTTGTGTTTTTAATCAATATTTACCAGCCCAAACATGCAAATGATCGTATGGGAAACGCTACAACAGAGAGACAAAAAGCTAGTTCACTTTGCGTGAAAATAGACAGCAGCAAATTACGCATGCACCACGACTGTTCATTGATAAAAATCCTTTCTTTCTTACCGTTGTATCATAAAATCGTAGCCATCAGACACACGCAGAATAACACATCGCATGTACACATTAACGTACTGGGAATGTTTCAATAGGCGATCATTGTTCCCTCTCTTTTCCAATATTACATAACTCTTACTACAACTGCCTGGTCGTGGACACTCTCCTGTGGCGCTACAGCAATGACATCATCCCCACGGCTCGTATTTTCCACAAAAACAAAATTAGCAATGCGAAATTTGGCAACGTGCACCGAGAGGTATGCGTAAAGACGGTGTCACCAGGCTCGTTTTGGTTCTGTTGAGGCGCAGAGGAGACAGGAAAAGAAAAGAATTGGCTACGTACAGGTCCTCTGTCAAGATGCCAAGCGCTTTTTGAGGAAACACCCTGCCTTAAACAGCGTGCCAATGGAGTGAGAGCGCATCCAAACGTGGAAAATTGCCAAATAGTTGTAGGAGATGTCGCTGAAACTGGACTATTATGTAAAAGCGTAGGGCGTTGGATGTTTACGCATAAAGATAATAACTCATGCACATAATAGTCTGAATGTAATAAATGAACATGCTTAATTAGGATTAAGAAAACCTAGTTGAATGCAACAAAAACAAAATACACGGGAATAGCGTATTTTGAGCCTGTTGCTACACGTGAACGCCCTGCGAATCACCGAGGGAGGAGCCAGGGAAAACCCCTCAGTCGCTGCAATAGCTGTGGTCTGACTCAAGTCTATTCTGAAAGCACAGCGTTGCGCTCCCAGTCTCCTCCTACGGTCCGCTGTTTATTTACCACACTGTTAGCAATGTCAGCACGCACTAAACACGCCAGGGTCACACCGAGTTTAGCCTTTAGCCCCACTAGCTGCGGGAGAGGCGAGTGGGAGAAAGGAGGGCGAACCCAAGCGAGCTGAGCCGTGCGTTTGGGTGAAAATAGCTCTCACCGCTGACGAAAGGGAAGTTTAGAGCGAGCTAAAAGTGCAGGGCGAGCACACGAAGGCACACGCACGTCCGCTGCAGCCACACTGACGCAAAATGACGGAAACAGACAAGTAAACCCGTCCGTAAAGACGTAAATGCGTGTTTCTGGTACTCACGGGTGCACTTTGATCCGCTGTCAGGGGTTTAAAGGCCCTATTTGAGCCCAGAACGCGCGCGGAGCTCTGTGTTTTCTCTCGTTGCTTTGCGCTGCCTCACTTTCTATTGCAGGAAACAGTCACTGACGTCAGCGGGGGTCCCGTCTCCGCCTCCAGCGACAGCGGCCACAGCCCGGACAGGGGGGAGCGCAACGAACGATCAAAGAGGGACTCTGACATCGACAACCTTACACTGCTCATAGTAATGTAATTACTGTTGAGGAGGTAAACCAAGCATTATATCTGCACATTTGATCATATTCACTAACAGGAAATAACTAAGCGTTTGAGTAATTGTCAAGTAAAAGCTAAATTGTCAAGGTGGATGCCAAAGAGTGTTGTAACCAGAGGTGCGTAGAGTAGCCAAAACTGTACTGTAAGCGTAACGTTACTTCAAATGAATATTACTCAAGTAGAAATACAAAGTAGTGGTACAAGAAATTACTCACGCAAGATTAAAAACGTGTTCGAAAAAATACTACTTCTCAAGTAACTTAAAGAGTAACTGTCGAGACCTAACATTTGACTTAGCTATGTAATGTAATTTGAAGGACAAAACGTTAAATAATGCAAACAAATCTGGTATTTTAAAAGGATGGCTACAAAAATGAGGCAAACTTAATATCTGAAGGAGCGGTGCAAGAACCACAAATGTTCGATATTGTATTGTCGACAAAGCTTTTGTCACTTGTAGACTTACGCACAGTGGTAATACCGGAACTTTTACTCAAGTAAGAGTACTGTTACGTCAACAAAAATATTACTTAAGTAGGAGTAAAAGTATGCTGCTAGAAAAGTACAATTTCTATACAAAGTATAATCAAGTAAATGTACCTGAGTACTTCCCACATCTACTAAGATGTTTCACATAATCACATAATAATACCCAGAACAGACCATTAAAATGCCCACACGTTTCCTCCTGTCGCTGTTCCGTTGCCCTGCTCTCCGCCTGTCGCTCTCTCCCCTTGCCTCCCTCTCCTCGGCGCTGACGGTTTTCCCGGAGGTTCCTGGTTCAGGTCACGTTGTGGCCCTCAGCAGAGAGCCTGGGCTTCCCCGCGCTTACAGCCGCAGCAGGAGCGCTTTCCCCGGGCAGGCACATGGGCCAAACTCTGCGAGACGACATAAAATATTCTCTAATTTCAGTTTTACAAAATAGGTCGTGTTTAATGGGCCTGATCTGTTCTATTGTGTTTTCGTATGTACTTTTTTCTAATGTTGAATGTATTTCACAGCGGTTAAGGCTAAAACTAGACCATAATTCTCCATAGAAACAAGCCTAGGCCAAGTTACAGGTCAGATCTGGGGAGAAGCAGATCACAATAAGAATCCATATTTTCCCAAGGTATTTTAAAGCACTAAAAATGGAATAAATGCATGATAGATAAGTTTAATACCATTCTGTGAAACATCCAAGGCAAAGTATTGCCACCTTTGTGGAGACAAGAAAAATTTTATTCTGTCAACTGGACAAAAGTAGGATTTTTTTTTGTTTGTTGTTGTTAGGAGATGTGTGTGTGTGCATTGTATGTGTAGTTTCAATGTAGTTAGCTCCTCCCTTCAGACAGATATAAGGCAGTGTACACCAGAAATCTGACCAGAACTGAAGAAGTGGCTTGGATGAGCAGCCAAACGTCTTCACTGTAAAACTTTTGTCCAATGAGAAAATCCAGACAATATTATAGCAAAATGTGCCTGAATGTTTCTATCACAGTTCAGGTTTTGTACAATAAGGACTAGACCATAAAACTAAGCACAAAAAGTGCCAAAATGACAATTTATATACAGCAATGTGCCCTGCCTGCTCCTTCCTCATGTGTCTGCTCTGCCCCTCCCTCGCCTGCCTGTCTCTGGAGCTGGGCTGAGTTCCTGGCTCCTCCCGCACGCACCTGTTCTCCATCAGCACAATCAACGCCACCTACCTCCCTGCACTGCTCTGGACTCCAGACTCTGACCCTGTTTCCCGGTACCGGTTTTGTTCCTGCCTCGTTTGTTCCCTGCACCTCTGGACCCTGACCTGCACCCCTGCACCTAGCTCCTCGTATGTTCTATCGTCACTTGCTTGTTCTGTTTGTCAATAAACACCGTAAAACTTGCCCCAAGTCCCGCATCCTTTGGTCCGCCTCACACCCCACATCACGACAGCTCCCTTTACTCCATTACACCCATTTTAATTGTTTTAACTACATATTTGATAATTTTGCATACCTCCAAATTGACCGAGATTCAGTCTAATGTCTAATGGTCACTGATCAGCTTTGGTCTTTTCAGTGGAGAGGTCTATAACAAGTCAGTAAAAGCACGTGGGTTGGAGCCGGCACAAGACTTTAAAGAAAGAAATTTGACAATTTATTTTATTGTTAAATTATGGATTATTATTATGGCTGTATTGTTTATGTTCACCATATCAATTTTGTTTTTGAAAAGACAAAAACCTAATTAAATTCACAATCGTGACTGATCAATATAAGGAAAAATAAGTACATTTTTAAAATCCTATATTTGCTATAGCACCCGGCCCTTCTCCAAAAACAAAAAAACAACCATATTCATGCTTTTTTTTTTATCACACTCCTCAATAAAAGATTCACCCCCCACATTGATCCATTGACTTCTGTTCAAAATTACATAACTACCGTCTCTTCAGCAGCATTTCAGCATTAGCAGCAGATACAAGACAGGACTTTTTGTAAATTCCCAAATGTATCTGTCTTAATATTATGGTATGATTTCTCTCTCTCTTTTTTTTTGTATCATTTATGCATCTTTAATACGTAAACCTTGCATATTTAGTCTTAAGTGCTGTTCCAGCTTGTGAAGTCATGTGGTAATACAGGTTATAAAGGTTCCACTGTGTTTTTAAACTTCATACACCTTCATTACAATCATTTGGCTAATTTCAGATCTGGAATTGCCAATTTTTACTGAACAAAAGGTAAAAGATAAGATAAGATATGCCTTTATTAGTCCCACAGTGGGGAAATTCCAGCATTGCACCGCACACATAGAACAGAAGGAAATAAAATAAAATAAAACAAGATAATAGATAAATAACAAGATAATAGATAAATAGAAATAATTTAAGAAATAGACTCAAGAATAAACTCTAATATATACACACACATATATATACATATAAATATACACTTGTGAAGACTTGTGAAGTGAGTATTGCACATAGTGGAATGACACATGTTCAGTGTTAACAGTGTTCATTGTACAGTCTGACAGCAGCAGGAAGGAAAGACCGAAACCTCTCCTTCACACAGCGAGGGTGAATCAGTCTGTCACTGAAGCTGCTCTCCAGGGCAGACAGAGCGTCCTGCAGGGGGTGAGACTCATGGTCCAGCATTGAGATGACCTTAGCCAGGACCCTCCTGTCCCCCACCTTCTGCACTGAGTCCAGAGGACAGCCCAGGACAGAGCTGGACTTCTTGATGACCTTGTCCAGCTTCTTCCTCTCCCTCTCTGTGATGCTGCTGTTCCAGCAGACCACACCGTACAGGATGGCTGATGCCACCACAGAGTCATAGAAGGTCTTCAGGAGTGGCCCTCTCACTCCAAGAGACCTGAGTCTCCTCAGGAGATAGAGCCTGCTCTGGCCCTTCCTGTACAGTGCGTCTGTGTTATGAGTCCAGTTCCAGTTTGTTGTTCAGATTGTTGTTCAAAAGGTAGTTTGTTCTTCAGTTCTGTTGTTCAAAAGGTAGCTGTTAACTTGAAAACTACCGGTTCATGACATCTCAAGGTGGAATAGAGCGATTTGAGCTTTGGAGATGCAGTCAAACTAAAAATGCAGGCTTACTCAAACATGTGTGACTGAAACAAAACAACTTCAGGTATGTTTTTGATGAGGTATCAGCATTATAATATGGCTTAAAGCTCACAAGAGTTAATTTTGCCTTATATAGGACCTTTAAGTTGATGTTTTAGGCTCTCTTTCTCTTGTAGTTTTGTAGTGATTCTGGTGTAGAGGGAGTCCTCTGACTTACCTGCTCTCAGCTCAGAATAGCTGCATGAAAACAGAACACTGAACACAGTAACTCTGCTATTGTACAAACTCAACACTTTTACATAACATGAGTAGAACAATGTAGGAACCATATGGGAGTTTGGTTGCCATGGCAATGCGTGAGGGGCGGGGTTCACGTGGGCAAGGGTGACGTGCCAGGATGTTCAAAGGCACTGGGTTTCCTGCTGGCTGAGAGGTGAAGAGGGGAGACGCCAGGTAGCCGCATTTTTCGTTGACCGCTTTATTTTATGCTTGTTACTATACCATTTTGTGTAGGCCTACAAATCAACATTTCTATATGTATAACATGCTTAGACACCTTTTAACCAACTGATTAAACCATCATAAAACGCACATCGTGAGTCATTCAGTTTTTCCAAATAGCAGTGTGTCAGATCGAGGTACTGGACCTGGACTCCTCTCAAAGTGACATAGGCTTAAGGTCGCCACTACAAACAATATGCAATACTTAGTGCTTTATAAATTATGCTATGACACTGCACAGAACAGTTAAAGGTGCACTGTGTAACTTTTTGGTGGAGGGTCTGCACTGTTTGACTCTTATTAATTGCTTTGCCTGGAATGTTCCATAGTATGGAACTAAATTAATATTGTATGCTGCATTTGTTAAGGTTAAAGTACACTTTACTGTCCTTATACGGAAGTGTGTCCATCACATTTGACCCATACTTCAGTTTCTGTCTTAGCTGGAGGATTCAACTTATTGTGCATATCTCAGACACCGGAGTCAAACCGGGAACCTTCTTGGTGTGAGGCCAGATTGCTAGTCACTGTGTCGTGTTTTAGTTCGTTAAAGAAGACTTTGTAAAGCATGCATTCTTACTGTGAGTCAGCTTGCCTCTCCATAGATTTGAACAGTAACTCGGCCCCGTGGCACCACTTTTGTTTGTATGGTAATTGCCATTGGGGAATATGCTATGCATACCAATAACATATGTATCCATGGAGATATGCAGTTGATCGCCATTTCACTAGAACAGTTACATTATAAATATTACAACTATCTGATGGCCTCTTAGTGACTTAAAGAGGGGTTATTTTGCCTCTGTGTGGTATTAACTGCAAACACATAACATGTTTAGATCACCATGTTACTTCTTTATTTTTTGACGTTCGGATTCCCTCCTTCCTTTGCTCTCCGTCACTCCCCCTTCAGATCGCTATCACAACACAATTAGCATGCATCCTGCTAATAAAATTACTGCACATCAGGTTGTCAAACAGTGTATAGTTTTGTATCATGTTTTTACATATTTATGGAGAATTGTAGGAACAGGGATGATGTAGGCTTGTGGGCAGAACATTGCAAACTCTTATGGCCAACGGTAAGGAGGTTTCGAATAGGGATAGATTACTGAAATACTCAAAAATGCATGATGACATCTAAAACCTCTTCAGGCATGTTTTTGACTAGTAAACAATGTTATTGATGTTATTAACAGATGGTAGAAAGCAAAACAAAAATTGATTTTGCATAAGACCCACTTATTTATTCTGTCTTAATTCCTTCTCTGTCCCCTCTTTCTTCTGTATCTTGTTTCCTCTCTCCTCTGTATCCTCTGCTTCAGGAATGCGCACAGATAGGGTCCAAGTGGTGCTCAAGCACCTGCCCGTTTGACTTAAGTGCCCTTATGGTCAACACAGTTCTTGGTTCTGAATACAGCAGATGTGTAAAAGAATGTCGCTGTCATTTCACTCCCCTCTCTCTCTCTCGCTTGTTCATGGATGTCTGCCGCATAGCGCCAAATCAAATACTGTAGGAACAGTTTAAAGTCCATAAAGTTGTACAGAATCTAAGCTTTTAGAGAGTTTTTGGACAGTTTTTTGAATCTGTCTCTTAATCATGACGGAGCAAAACAGCTGATACAATAATATGTCTGTAGTATGTCTCAGAAAAGATGAGTTGAATTCTCATAAAAACAAAGGGGATCTCCTTTTGTGCGGGACTCGCAGGCACCACAAAGTCTTTGCAAAACAAGCACACAGCCCCTTGTCAGAGCTCCATACGCATTCCCATGTCAGAGCTCCACATGGGAGTAAAGTGCTTGCGGAGGTTGGCTCACCACTTGGATTTCCAGTTTACTCTGTGATTTTTGCAGGGAGGCCAGGGAGCAGAGAAAGGGGAACATGAGGGGTTCATGAGGGGTTGGCCCAGCAGCTGATCAGCAGACACACTGCCACACACTTGTACGCCGCCCTCTGCAAGGCATAGTCAATACTGGCCCAATACCTGCACACACACAACAGAGACATTAGCAAATGGGGGTTGTCCACAAGATGCTAATGTTTGTAATGTTGTACTGAAGGTAATTCAACAGAGGTGGAAAGAGAACTGAAACTTTATACTAAAGTAAAAGTACAGTTACATGGCTAAAAAATACTACTATCAAATTTTTACTTAGTAAAAAGTAATACTACTACTAAAACCTACTCTAAATACTAGTAACCAGTTACATTTTAAGGCAAGGTTATTGGGGTTTGGTATTAAAAAACTTCATTATTACTGTTATAGAACTGAAGTTGTTTTAAACCACAATTTGCATATCCTCTGAGCTCTATCCAATCAGAGCAGATGATGCAGCGTATTTGTCAGTACAGAAAAGAGTCAAGGCAAGTGAGACAACAGTGGACAGGGCCAGTTGGGACTTGAGCCGTAGTGAGTTACATTTAAAACCACAATCATATTTACTAATTAATACATACATACACACTTACATGTATGTATATCCCCCAAATCTAAAAATACTCAATTTCAAAACTGTTGGAGAAGATGTGAGAAGATTAGATTATGATGAGTGTTTTTTTTTCATCCTGGGTTTGATTCAGCATGGCCAACTTCCTGCAGGGGTTAGTTCTCTGGGAACTACTTTGTGAACACAGCAGATGTGGCTCTGATGGTGCATCAGCCGTCACTTTATACAGGGGACCCAGGCACCTCAGGTGCCACAGTCCAGGCACAGCTGCAGCAGGTGTTTGAGCCGGACTGGCGGTCGGCCTACAGTTCCCCCTCTGTGGACATATGTGCAGTCTGACATGGGCAGCACCCAGGGAGGACACGCTTCGCTCTCAACTCTCATTTAAGCACTTTTTCATACAGAGTTAGAACATTATTCAGCTGAAAATCACAGGCAAATGTCAGAATTGTTAAGGCGCAAGAAACGTCTTCTTAGAAACTGCTCAGCCTATTCAGAATGCCTCGACACTAGGATGGGCTGGGGATGCTGAAAGAGCATTGTATTCTTAAAGGAGATATATTTTGCAAAATTTACTTTTTAGACCTTTTAACCATGTTATAATTGTTTCCTTTTTGATTTATCTTCTCTAATATGTATTTAGAGTGATTAAGGAATGCAGGAGAGACGTAAGACGTAATTTCTCCAATCTATACAATTTTATTTTCGGTGATGCATTAGCCATTTTGGCACCATTTAATAAAAAAAAAAAAACAACCAAAAAAATACAGCTGCTCACTAGTGCAATCTGCAGCTATCCATGAGAGTGGCTGGCAGCGTGAGACACTGAAATGACATTTGCAGTGTATCGTAAAGGGACAGGTGGGGTCAGGTTCCATTGTGCTCTGCAGTTTTCCAATCCGGACATTAGCAGACTTCTTTCTTTTATCAAGGAATTTTAAATCATTATTACTATTTAAAAAGTCCAAAATATAACAATCATCCATGGGTGTCATAGAACTATATATATATAGCAGACAAAGCACAATGTTTTATTCAAGCAGAAATCAGGGAATGAACTCTTTGTTCTTAAATATTACATTTTAGAACACACCACTTAATACAAAGGATTCTTAGGACTGCTTAATAAAAATGTAATCTTCTGTATGCTTCTGCAGTTGTCCATCCTCACTATTTTCCCTCCTCAAATTGCATTATGTGCTCAGAAACATGGTGAAACACACTTCTGTGAAAAGCAGGAGTCCAGTCTGACATGATTTATCATGGGATGAATTGCCTTACATGTCTGAATGAAATGAGCTGCAGACATCACTGAGTTAGGGTGCTCTATAGCAATGATTCCCAATGAGTGGGCCAGGGAACAGAAGAGGGTAACAGTTTAAGTGGGGTTTTGCCAAAAACAATGTTTGGTTCAAAATAAATATGTTTTTGAGAAGAGAAGAGGCAAAATGAGACAAAAATTAAGTTTCTTCTGGTCTCCTGTGATCCTAACAACCAATCAAAATATATTTATTTGAGTTATACTCTCCTAAGACAGGATAGTTTTAGCTTGGTAAAAGCAACAGTGTAATAGGATGAGTTGTAGCAGGAGAGTAACTGTGACTGTCTCAAGGCCATGTGTAATTATGCATTCCTTTTCTCTCCTTGCCATTCCACAATGTAGGTAGAAGTAGCACCTTATGTGGATTATGCCAAAGGGGGAAGGGAGTGCAAGCATTTTAACTAACTTGATGTGCATTTTATACCTGCCACTTTTTAATCGCAGTGGTGGTTTTATTTTTTAATGCACTTTTATTTTTGTGCTTTTAGCATTTAAATTCTTGGCATGAGGAATTTTTGTGATATTTGAACTTATGATTTGTGGTACTATTTTCGTACAATTCACCTTGAATATAACACAATTCAAGTACTGTATTTTAAATTGCTTTATAGAATAAGAAAGACATTAAAAATCACAATACAAACAAATATTTTTTTTTGATAATGATTTATGTTTTTAACATTAAAGGGAAGAGTGCAGAATAAAACCCTTTCAGTCATGTGCATAGCTAAACACAACTGCTTTGTACATTGTCAGAGTAGAGGCCTATCTCACATTAAGTTAAGATGGAGGATTAGACCTATTTGGGTTCATTGAGCAACATGCAAACTCACAGAGAAAAGCCCAATGACTTTTCT
This sequence comes from Periophthalmus modestus, assembly GCA_019594935.1. Classification (NCBI taxonomy): domain Eukaryota; kingdom Metazoa; phylum Chordata; class Actinopteri; order Gobiiformes; family Gobiidae; genus Periophthalmus; species Periophthalmus modestus. Next base: position 11,610,596 of record JAIEZT010001318.1, read on the forward strand.
AACCTAACCCTTCCACGGGTTCCAGTTTGTGTTCGACTCCGAGATCAAGAGCAGACTTAGTGGCCCACCCACTTTATATAATTTTACATTGAATCACATGAATGTTCCACAAAGACTGAGAGAAAAGGTAGGTTTTACACTGAAGCAACCCTCTCCATTTGTCCAGGCTGGGGACTGGCACAAAGGGGACACACAGCACCCCTTTGTGGCTGGATTAAACCCACCACCCAGTGCTTGTGCCAGGTTAGTGAGTGGTGTTAGTAGTGCTAGTATTTAGTCAGACAATGCACAGAGAAACTGCAAATGAAAAAGGGGCTGTTAGTCACAATATAGTAGACAAAAACTGCAAAGAATATTCACATATGAGCTTCAATAAGCTTAGCTGTACTCTCCAATACAGTACACAAAAAAAGTGCCATACATGCAAAATTAAAGGGTAAATCGCTTATGAGAGTGTCTACATTACACACACACAACCTGCAAAATCAAATGTTAAGTCAGAATTGCATTTAGCTTAGTGGGTACTGTAAAATTTCAAACACTGGAACAAAATACATTTTGCACAGTGGCACAACAGTTAGTCCTGTCACCATATAACAACAGAACCAGGATCCTGTTCCCGGGCTGGATGAGCCCTTTCTGTGTGGAGTTTGCATATTCTCTCAGATTCTGCTTTAGGTACTGTTAGGATGATTTTTTTTTCATATAACATGGTCAAGATCATACCTGAATATATGTTTGTCTGTGTGTGTTCTCTACGTGGCATGTGTACTCTGAACTTAAGATTAGCTAATACCTGTTTGTAGCAGTGAACATGTGCAGTTGCAGCAGCTCCTAGCTAACTCAGCAAGTGACCTTTGTATGTGTTTTCCATACACTAAACGCAGATAAGAGGTCTATATAAGAGTCATTGTAGAGATGTAAGAGCAGGAGACCAGGAGACAAGGAGACAGTCTTTGACTTCCATGATGCCTGAATAAAACTAAATGATGCACTATCTGAGCCTTCCCGATCTCTGCTTTTGTCCGAGTCATTTCCCTGAAGCCCACAGATGGCGCCCAACGTGGGGCTCGAAATGGCTCGAGGGGCTCCTTCGGGGCTCCTTAAGAACGGGGGCTTCAGGGACTCGAGACTACTGGGGCCTCCAACGTGGAGACCGGACGACAACTTGAGACTTCTTGAGAATCCTGACGGCAGAAAGCAAAGCATCGATGTGGTCTGGCCTCCATGACCAGGAAAGGCAAAAGGTCAACTCTCTCCTCCACAACGTCTGAAGACAACGGGGCAAGATGCTACGACAAGAGGGTACGACAGAAGCCTTTTTAATAGAAATTCTGCAATTGACCACACTAAAGTGAAGAGTTCGACGACGTTGTGTAAGCTTGATTACTATGATGATTGGGGACAATCCAAGGTGTCGCCTTTGACATGCAGAGAGACACTAGAGGACACTGTCCAATGGCATCTCAAGGACAAAGACAAGAGTTCAACTTTCTCCACAATACATGTGACCGACACAGAGACACAATCGACAACAGCCGACGGTGATGCCACAGCAGACTTTGTTCTGATGACCCCTGCCCCAGATGCAAACTTTTGAAGTGTTTATGTGAAGTGTTTATGAGACTCAGTGAGGAGTCATGATCTATGTGTTTTATGATGTTTTTTGTTGTTTTATGGTGATAAAATGTGGTATTTTATCAAATAGGGGTGTTAGGATGATTTTTTCATATAACATGGTCAAGATCATACCTGAATATATGTTTGTCTGTGTGTGTTCTACGTGGCATGTGTACTCTGAACTTAAGATTAGCTAATACCTGTTTGTAGCAGTGAACATGTGCAGTTGCAGCAGCTCCTAGCTAACTCAGCAAGTGACCTTTGTATGTGTTTTCCATACACTAAACGCAGATAAGAGGTCTATATAAGAGTCATTGTAGAGATGTAAGAGCAGGAGACCAGGAGACAAGGAGACAGTCTTTGACTTCCATGATGCCTGAATAAAACTAAATGATGCAACTATCTGAGCCTTCCCGATCTTCTGCTTTTGTCCGAGTCATTTCCTGAAGCCCACAGTACCCTGGGGAAACAAAAACACAAATCACTCTCAAAAAAAAAAAGGAAAGCAGCTGAGACAAAAGTTGCATTTTACTTCAAACAGCCGTGCTCACCTTCTGCTCATGTCTTCTCCACTTTGAGGGTCTTTGTCCATCTTGGCAGTTAAAGGATAGTGTTTATGACCTATGACCTTCTCTGACTCGACCTATGGCCCAATAATAATTACTACCACTACTGCTAGCACTAATGCTACTGCTAATACTAATCCTACCACTCAACCTTCATCCATCTTGAAGCCCCCCTCTTGTCTATCCTGAACATCTTTGTCCACCTTGAAGCCCCCCGTTCACCTGACCTGTGAACCTGGTTGCCCAAAATTCTTACCTAACCATGCAAGTGAGTTGTGTTTTTGCCAAAATTAAGCAGCTAGGGTAAAACAGAAAAATCAATCAATCAAGCAAGCAATCAATCAATCAATCAATCAATCAATCAATCAATCAATCAATCAATCATACACTGGCAATATAAGAGTTTTCATTCTTTCATTTTACCTGGAACAGTAACAGACTGTAGGCAGGATTGTCTCCTCCATATTCATGGCTATCATCCAATTCATCTTGATAGCTGATCTGTCTTACCCTGAAATACTACTACTCCTAATCCTGTAGCTACTGCTACTATGACTGGTAATACTAATCCTACCATTGTCACTGATAGAACCACTCAACCATTGTCAGTCTTGAAGATCCCCCTTGACCAAAACTGGGACCTTGTCTTGACTTATCTCTCACCCTACCATACAAGTGAGCTGTATTTGTGTGCACCTAGCTTACCCTTAATCCTTTTCCATCTTGAAGACCACTGTCTGTTATTTTTTTATTTTTTTTTTTTTTTATGTACTTCTAAATTGGAGGATTATTTTGATCTTGAAATATTAAAATAAAATAATATTTTATTATTTTTCATTGCTCAAAATAAGCGCCACACTTGCGAAAATGGTATACTGGCCAAAACGCCATGCATTTATCGCAAGACATTTCCAAAATAAACACACAGCCTTTGCTGAAAAATATCCAGAGGAAGAAGAGAGAAAAAAAGCTGGTTTGGACTACATATGGAAGTTTTGTGAACGCTCAAGAAAGAGTCAGATTTCAGAACACCTTTTCGGAAATTTTAAAAACAAGAGTGAAATTGGGCAGAAAATCAAATACATATGTGAGCAGCTATATCTCCTCCTTGTTCAAGGCCATCGTCTATCTTAGACATTCTCCATCTTCATGGTTGACGTGTGAGCCTGTCTGTCCCTATGTCATACCCTGAAGTAGTACTATGGCTACTACTTCCAAGGCTGCAGCTACCAGTACTACTACTACTCCTACTGTATAACCCTCGTCTATCTTGAAGAACCCCGTTCATCTTGAAACCCCATCTTCACCTGACCTGACTGAGAACCTGTGACCCTTGTGGTGCCCTATAATAATAATAATAATAATAATAATAATAATAATAATAATGATAATATAATAATAATAATAATAATAATAATGATAATGATAATGAATAATGATAATGATAATAATATGATAATAATAATAATAATAATAATAATAATAATAATAATAATAAATAATAATAATAATAATAATAATAATAATGATAAAAACTGCAAGCAGTTTTGCGACCGAGGAGTACACGCCATCATGAAAATCCTGCCTCTTTTTCCCACTTACATCGCCCCTCTCACCAAAATCAACATCTATGTAGTCCGGCTCCAATTGTTCCAATGAGACCATTTCTGACATTGTCACACCTGCACGGTTGGAAATAGAGTTTGTCTTCATTAGCTTTTTTGGCCAGTATGATGTGTGGAATATGTGTACAAAAATTCAGTGGGCTATGAAATACAGTTTTTTTTCATTCCAGTTAGCCAAAACCCATGTATTTCTATGACAGATGTTGGACGTTGCCATGGCAACACAGTTAAAAATAGAGGCAAGTCCTCACTGGCTTTTTTGATCAGTATGGCAAGTAGGATGTATGTGACAAATTTCAATTGTCCATGAGAAACTTTGTACAAAAAAAAAAAATGCATTGGAAATGTTGGAGGGGGTTATGGAGTCCATTTTCAATAATTTTACAAAGGAATTGCAAAAAAAAAAGCCAAACTTGAATTTTGGGTTAACATTCAGGGGGTCAAAAATGGTTTAAATCCAGCACATTTTCCCCCCCACCCATTATTTTTCAGCTAAACCATAAAAGAGTCATGTGACTTTCTCACTTTGTGCCCCATCACAAATCAGGTCCCTGTGTCGTCTTTCATTATTTTTTCTCTGGGTCTTTAGTGACAATTAGATCTCATTGAGTTCGAATTTTTGATACCTGTCACTGGCATATCGGATTGTGTTTACTACTTGATTTTTGCCATTTTCTGGGCTCCAGACACATTCATATTATTATTAGTCCCCTTCGGCCTAATAATAATATGAATGCTACTTCTTCTAATGCAGTAATGCTACAGCAACAGCTACTATTACAATTACTCCTTACATCCCCCATCCATCGTGAAGCCCCCCTTCACCTGACTTCAGCAAGAACCTGTGTGACACAATGTCTTACCATATTATACTAGTGCAAATGCTACTGCTACTAATGGTAATGCTACCATTACTGCTACCATACAATCTTTGACCATCTTGAATATACCCCTTGACTTGAACTGTGAACCCATCTTGACCTCTCACCCTATCATAAAAGTGAATTGTGTCTAACTCTTGTCCATCCTGGAGATCTTTGTCCATCTTGAAGCCCCCTGTTCACCTGACCAGTCAACCTCTCTGTCCTTAACTCTTACCCTACCATACAAGTGAGTTACGTTTATGCATGTGCCAGAATTAAACAGCTAGGGCAAAACAGAAAAAAAACAAAAAAACACTGAAAACTTTGAAAGAATGGGAAAAGAAGAGTGGCATTTTACCTCCCCCAAGCAGCTTTAATTGTATTTCTTTTTATCAAAAGCTCCTGGGAGAGAGGCCTTAGATCCAATAGATCCAACTCACATGTCCCTTTTTTGCTCTGTCTTTCTAATTTTTAATAAATATTCTTGTTGGTCTCTCAGCTCATATACCTATGGGCAAAGCTTTGCTCCTAAACCTTAGCAGGCACAAACCCAAAAGTAATCTCTGAAGAAGTTAAATAATTTTAGCTTTTGTTTAAAACCCATGGATAAGTTCATTTTCACAATATGAAAAAGTGCCCTTTTTTCTTAGCTGAGCACATGCCTCTTAAAAAATTTGCCTTGACAAATAAATACAGTTATAAATGTCCTCCATAGTGGTCAAAGAAACAGTCAGATTAATTAACAATACAGCCTTTGTAAAGACAGTAAGAGTTTTATAAAACCTTGGATCAGTAATACAAATTTATCTAATGCTTTTTTTTTACCCCTTATTTGGACTGTGACGCGGTCAAGAACAGACCCCACTTTTCTTTTTCATTTTTTTTCTTTTTAAGGCGTTTATTTGCCTGTGTAGCACACATGTGGCGCATGACACTAAGAAAAGAGTGAACTGGTATTTGGATTTTGGTGCTGGGTTAAGCTACACCAGAAGAATTAGGTAGCAGCTCTCTGGTAGGTGAGAGAGCAGTGTAATAATACAGGCAGATACAGAGATTTAAGTTTAAGTGGCTGGTGCCATGTATTGAAAAGTTAAAAGACATACAAACAAATACCCGATATCTGCAGAATAAATAGAATGTCAAGCTTGACAGGGTTTTGGCTTAATATTTCACCTTTAAGTTAAGGCAAATTAAGTGTACTTCCAGAATTAAAGCTCATTTCACAACAAAACACAATGCAACACACAATGCAACAATTGCTAACTCCTGATTAATAACTCCCCAAAACAGGAGGCACAGAAATGAAATAGATTCACATATATAAAGATTCAAATTCAAAAATAGATTCACAAGCTGTGACAGCCTCTTGCAAGACCGCCAAAGGATGCTGAGTGTGATGTTCTGGTTCTTTGTAGGGCTCTTAGCTCGCCATCGGATGTGGTACCCAAACCAGGCACATCTGGTCTGTGTTAGAACAGACAGGGCCAACTTTCATCAAAATGCAATAGTTATTACTTAGCATTAGCTAGCTTAGTTAAGTATTCATTAGCAATCAGTGTACACATAACAAATTTCAAGTATAAATTCTGCTTGCAGAAATACAACAATAATAGGCAGTTCACTATTGGCTCAATACTAAAGCGCATTGGATAGACAGTGTTGAAATCAAAAGACAGTCACTTGGCTTTAAATTGCTTTGGCCAAGGAAACAAAACAAAACACTGTCTTAAAATGAATTTATTAATTGGCAACATTAGCATAACAATACACTGCAATATATTAACAGGTGAAACGGGGTGCAAGACGGAGTACTGTTATGCTAAAACAAACAGACAGACTCACCAAATCTCCCATTTATATCGGTCACAGTGGTCTATACCCGGCGTCAGCGGTGGTGGTAAGGGCTCCTACAAGTTTACAAAATGTAGCGAAGTTTTAAGACACGGGTGACATTATTTAATAGCGAAAATAACAAATTATACTTGATATAAGTGCAGCTACATACAATGTAGCTGCCTATGCATGTGTTGTAGGCCTATGTGCTGTGCTGTAGGCTTATGTATGTGCTATAGGCCTATGCGTGTGCAGTAGCCCTATGCATATGTGCAATGCAGTAGGCCTATGCGTGTGGTGTAGGCCTAAACACTTCCACAGGTTTTCAGTGTCATATTCAGTCACATTCAAACCCCATGATTCGACCTTGACTCATGCTCCTGTTTAAGAGGGACACTCCATTCTTTCTTTACTCTGCAGTGAGGCACGTTACATAACGGAGGCTGTTTCCATGACAACTCCACACCCCCTTCTCACTCCTCCTCTTCCTCTCCTCCTCCCTCTTCCTCCCTTCATCATGTGCTTCATATCAACACTGCTAAAAAGTGTTACCATTCCACAATCAGTCATGCGACCACAAGGACTCATTGACATCAAATTTACAACATGGCTTGCGCTTGTCTGGAGATTTTTTTTTTTTTTTTTTTTAAGATTGATTTAAAACTGTGCGAAGAGGAGTGAACTATATTTTACAAGTTTGGGAAAAATATCGAATTGCAATTTTTCTGTCAAGCAAAGTTCCAATTTTAAACGCTTCCAGAGGAATAGACCAAAAGCCTGAAATATGAACAAATAAACTAAAACAAGAATCAGATCTGAGAATATGTTTGTCCATCCATCCATTTATTTTCTTCCACTTTATCCTGGGCCGAGTCGTGGAGGCAGCAGTTTCAGCAGGGAGGCCCAGACCTACCTCTCCATACACACTTCCTCCAGCTCCCTAGGGAGGTGTCCAGGAGGCATCTGGAATAGATGCCCGAGCCACCTCAACTGGCTCCTCTCGATGTGGAGGAGCAGCGGCTCTACTCTAAGCTCCTCCCGTGTGACCGAGCTCCGAATTTGGAGGTGCTGATTTTCATCCCAGCCACTTCACACTCAGCTGCAAACCACCCCAGTGCCTGTTGCAGGTCCTGGCTCGACGAAGCCATCAGGACAACATCATCTGCAAACAGCAGCAATGAGATCCTGTGGTTCCTGAACCAGACCCCCTTCGACTCCTGACTGTGCCTAAAAATTCTGTCCATAAATATAATGAACAGAACCTGGCGGAGTCCAACATGCACCACGAACAGATCTGACTTACTGCCAACAATGCGAACACAGCTCCTGCATCGATCATACAAGGACCGTACAGCCCTTAGCAAAGGGCCCCCGGACCACATACTCCCAGACGTCACAGTGGGACTGAGGAGATCCTTAAAGTAATTTTTACACTGCCCAACAACACCCCCAGTTGAAGTTAGCAGCTCTCTGCCCGCACTGTAAACAGTGTTGGTGAAGCACGCCATGATCCTCTCCCATATTAAATACTGTTTAACTACTTGGTCACAAACAAACAGCACTACCCTCAAACCGCTTGAATCTCTATACAAAAGAACCATAAAAACACTGGACAAGAAACCAATCCAATATCATCACTGTGCAATACTAAAGAAACTTAATCTTCTGAACTGGGACAACATGCTCAAATATACAAATCTGTGTCTCCTGTTTGAAATTATTAATGGTCTGTCTTCACCTCCACTGGCTCAGTTTGTTTCAGTAAGATCATCCACAAACCGGGTTACTAGGGGGGCAGTTAGAGGGGACTGCATAATCCCATTCCGGAAAAGCTCTTTTGGACAGTCATCTTTCTCAGTCACAGCAGCACATCAGTGGAACTCCATACCCATTGCAATTAGAGAAGTCACAACTTATGATCATTTTAAAACTCATTTAAAAAAGTGGCTTCTTAAGAATCAAATTTGTTCACATTGATTTTATCTGTGTGCTTCATGTCTGTCTTTAATCATGTCTAAAAGTTTATTGTCTCGTCTTGTATGAATGAATGTGCATGTAAATATTGAACTTGTGTGCAAGGATGTGAATGATTAATGTTGTAAATAGTAGTGTAAATATTTTGTTTTTAACCTCCTTTTTTTAGGGTGACACCATAACATCTGTCCAGGGACTGCGGATGAAAATTAGCCTTGTGGCTATATCTGGTACATTTACAGAAATGTTCATTAATGTACACTGTCCCTGTCAAATAAATAAATAGATAAATAAATGTCTCCGACCTCCCCCGGGATATGGGAGAAGCTCTCCTTAAGGCATGGGTTGAAGACCCTGCTGACAGAGGGTTCCACCAGACGTTCCCAACAGACCCTCACGATACGTGTGGGTCTACCAGGTATGTCCGGCTTCCTCCTCTGCCAGCGGATCCAACTCACAATTCCCACCAGTCTCTCCAACTGGTGAGAATATGTTTATACAGATCTAAAATACAGGGTTAACAGTTTTGATGCAGAATAAGGCCCCATGGAGACAGGGAATACATTTGACTCACAGGGAGGGCATCTGACACATAAAATCACATTTCAGAGCATGTTTGTACAGATCTAAACTGCTGCAATTTTTTATTTTATTAATTTTATTCAAAAAAGCAGCTTTTTTGATTTGTGACGGTGTTCTTTGCAATTAATCTTGCTGCCATATTTTTGAACAGCAATTGTAGTAAGATGGGCTTCTATACTGGTTGAAAAGCAGTTATAGCCTACAAGTAGCTTAATAGCCTTGATAAGTTTCTGCCTTTGGCCTAAACAGAAAGTAAAATTATAAACTTTACCAAAAAAGGGTCATTACTGGTTATTCTGGTATATTGTACCTGGCAGTTTTCTGAAAATATAGTTGTCAAAAGTATCAAAAATCATGAATACTAATCAAGACTAAAACTAATATTGAAACTAAATACTCCTTTCAGCAGGTGGCAAGACAAAAAATGTCGCATTTAGGGGACAGAAATGAACCTTTCCTGAAAAGCTTTAGAATAATCTTGAGTTGTATCAGAACAAGTATATATATATATATGTGTGTGTGTGTGTGTGTGTGTGTGTGTGTGTGTGTGTGTGTGTGTGTGTATATATATATATATATATATATATATATATATATATATATATATATATATATATATATATATATATATATATATATATATATATATATATATATATATAAGGGACAGGAAAAAAAACTTTATTCTGAACACGGCTGAAGGTTTAACAAAGAAACTGTCTTTACTCTTTGTACATTCAAATAAAAATAACACGTTTTTGATGGATGAGAGGGGAGTGTCTCCATCGTCTTGCCCAAGGAGAAGCTCTGTCTCTGGGGTGGACTGACCTGAATGTGTCCCTGGATCTACTGGATCCACAACCCCTGAGACGTCAGATTTTAATAAAGAGATATTGTGCTCATGTATGTTATATAATTCTATGACACCTATGGATCATTATGTTATAATTTGGACATTTTAAATCACAATATTCATGTATGTAAAAAATACACACACAAAAAAAACAACAACAAACAAGTCAGCGGTGCAAGCTATAGGCATCTCCAATGGATAGCTGAACTTTTTAAAAAAACATTTTTTCATTTGTGCCAAAATGACTATGCAATGCAATTGAATTCAACATATATCATACATGAAGAAAATAAAATTTGAGGATAAAGTGTGTACATCACAGTGGGCATGTACTGGTAGCGGTGAAATCAGGAATTGATCTTCAAAATGACATCTTAAAAACAAGCGATTACAGATTGCTCAAATGTGCCATTTTTTTTCCCCAACACAATTGTACTAAGCCTTGGTTAGGTAACCTGTCCCTACACTCTAACCTTAACCAAATTAGCTATTCCTGAACCTAACCCTAATCTTAAGCTGGCTTTAAAAAAAATACATTGTCAAAAATGTATATTTGCTAGCATAGCCACCAATTCAAAGTGACAGCTGTGTGGCGTAACTTGGTTGCAAAAAAATTAGGCTGCTCAAACACGCACAAACCTCTTCAAATACAATTTTGATTAAATGGTGGGGGAAAATTACTATAACATGGTTTAAAGCTCTGAAAAGTCCAATCAGACCAGATATGGATTCTTCTGTGTGACCATCTAAACACAGTGAGGAGAATGCATTTGTGGAGCAGAGATGGAACAGATGAGTTACATCATTTGTCAACATTACATAAACCTAGAAGTTATTTCAAGTGTGAAAGAGAAGTTAGAATTGTCATTTCACAAAAAAGTTATTCATTTATTATATTTGCATTTTAATGCAAAATTTCAAAAATTCCAAAACTGTTATCTTGAAACTAAACTGTACACAAGGGCCAGCATGAGAGATGAAGGGGGAGAGAGTGGGAGAAATGTAAAGGGAAGGGGGGAGCAATGCTCCTGGAGCAATGTCAACATTTCCAGTGACGACATCAACAGGAAAAATAAAAATCTGCTGCTGGAATAACCACCGGAACAACTTTCACAGAATACACGTGTAAACCTTGTCTAAACCAGGTCTCAACCAGGTCTCACCATGTCACCACTTCTTCTAAACTAGGTCTAAACCATGTCAAAACCAGGACTAAACCTGATCTAAACCAAGACTAAACCTGGTCTAAACCAGGTTTCAACCAGGTTTAAGCAGGTCTAAAGCAGGTCTAAAGCAGGTCTAAAGCAGGTCCAAACCAAATCTAAACCAGGACTAAACCAGGTCTAAACCGGGTCTAAATTAGTTCTAAAGTGGGTCTAAACCAAGACTCAACCAGGACTCAACCAAGATTCAAGCAGGTCTAAACCAGGTCTAAACCATGACTAAACCAGGTCTAAACCTCTTCCTCAGTAGTTGAAGTTAATAATAATATAATGCCTTACATTTGTAATGCGCTTTATCAAAGCCTCTCAAAGCGCTACAGTGAAGTCATTATTCGTTCACACTCCACACTTGGTGATCCAGGATGCTGGGTCTTTACTGTTCTATGAATTTATAATTTCAGGTTTAAATTTGTCAAAATCATGTAAGATTTTACATGATTTTGACAAATAATTTTGTAGCACGTCTAAAGCCGACCATAATAAGGTCTAAACTTGGACAATCCTATTTGTGGAAAAAACATGCTCAAAAACCAAATCCAGGATAGACTAGGTTTATCCCAAGACTAAACCAGCACCTTTCTCCAGTCTTCCCCTGATCTGTCATTATAGGCACATGCACACATTTACATGAGACTAAACCAGGTCTGCACAAGGAGTAAGGAGAACTAAACTAGGACTCTCCCGGGTCTTCCCAGGTCTCTCCTTATATATAAGCACATGCATGTTTTTAGTGAACAGTGAGTCATGCAGAGTGGTGTTATTTTTAGCCCCTCCCATCTCTCACTCTCTCCCTCCTCCTCTCATATATATATATATATATATATATATATATATATATATATATATATATATATATATATATATATATATATATATATATATATATATATATATATATATATATATATATATATACACACACACACACATATATAATAATCTAGATTTACTCAGTAAATCAGCTAGATTTACAGTTTGGTGAGCTGAATTCTCTGAAAGATAGATAAATCTCTCTATGCCCAATTATTCAAAGAAGTAGTGCATGTCTGAAGTTGTACTGAATACTGAGCTTTTCTAGATCATACTTATCTTTTGTTATTTGATGAGACATTTAACAGGGGATTTAAAAGGGATGTTACATGCACTGGAAACCCACATGGCTTTGGAGGTACAATTTCACATTTGTTTAAATTCAATCTGAGGCCTGAGGCTTTTTTTTTTTTTTTTTTTTTTTAATAATTTGGAGTATTTTAGGAATTTCATTCAGGTTGTTTAAGAAGATGGTTGTATTGTCTAGCTGACATATCGATATTTCCCTATCTGCAATTTAGAGGTTGCCAAAGTCTGCATTTTTAGTTAATATGGATAGCATTTCTATTGCTGCAATAAACAGAAGGGGTGAACTTGGGCACCCTTGTTTTATTCCTTTATTTTTATCTGAAAATAAAGATCTAAACAGATCTAAAACATGCTGCTTTGGCTTTTTTGTGTAAAGATCATCAAGGGGGCACTGAAGAATACTCCCCCCCCTTTTTTTTTTTTAATCATCATTATCAAAATGAGGTTTAGGGCAAATTTGGTTTAGTTCCTTTATAATTTCAGTTTCTTTCTGTTTAAATTGTTTAGCTATTAATTTGCTATGTTTAATAGAAATTTGGTGTACTTTGAATTGAAAGGATTACCACTTATCAATATAACCCTTAAGATTTTTTTGTTAGAATATATTGTTCAATAACAGCAATGCAAAAAGTTCAATAACAGCAATGCAGAAACCTTCATTAGTGAGGAGCGAGGAGTTAAATTTCCAGTAGCCTCTGCAAAAGAGTCTTTTCACCCGAGGAGTTAGACTAAGGTGAATGAGACAATGATCAGTCAGAGGCGCAGCAGCAATATTAATTGCTTCATTTTGGATAAAGTTATTTGAGATCATTCATTTTAAGAACACAAATAAGTCAGTGGCCATTACTATCATTTATTACTATCATCTCCCATTCTTTACCTCTCTCCTCTGTCCCCTTTCTTGCTTCCTTTCTTTACCCATTTCCCTTTCACTCTCTCTTTCCTTTTGCTCCCTCTTTCTCTCTCCCTGCCTCTTTCCTTTTCTCCTCCACCTCTCTTCCTCTCCATCTCTCACCCCCCATCCACCCACTCTCTCTTTTTCCCTCCCTCTCTCTCTGTGATGTTATCTTTGTTATATTGATTGTCTGACACTTGTTCTGTTACAGTGGAATCTAGCCCAGTTTAATCTCAAATAGGATCATGGCCTCTTTACGAGACAACAACACAAAACCAAAGACACCTGGACTTTCTAATGAAAATTTTTTTTGGAATAAAATAATGGACTAAATATGTTTTTATTTTGTGCAGACCAGGACAATTCTGTGTTCTAATGTTTTGTTGACAGTATGTGCAAATGTTGCTTTCTTTTAGAAGAAATCTCCAAAATTAAAATACACAAATGTTTCCTCTAATCATTTCTAAGGTCCCCAAGGTCCCACTATATTTATCCAACCACACCACAACATCTGCAGATTAACTGCCCCCATCTCAATCTAACACTACAAGGATATAGGAGCATGGGTGAACATCTGAGACAGACAGACAGACAGACAGACAGACAGACAGACAGACAGACAGACAGACAGACAGACAGACACACAGACAGACAGACAGACAGACAGACACACACACACACACACACACACACACACACACACACACACACACACACACACACACACACACACACACACACACACACACACACACACACACTTTATTTAGATACTTTATTAATCCCCAGACCAGGGAAATTTATTTGTCCAGCAGCAAAAATAAAAACAGAGACATAACATAAATTGCACACAGGTATACAATCACAAACAGTACAAAGATAATTAATATAATAAAGTGCACCAGATCTGACACACAGGGATATATTTATTTCATTTTCCACACCTTTAAACAGCTCGTAGACCAGACCTTCCCATGTGTGATGTGAGTGTGAACATAGCAGAGGATAATTCTGCTATATGCTAGGTTTAAATATTAAAAGTGTTAAACTGCGGAGAAACCAAATTATGAATCACGAGATAATCCCAGGGGGCAGACCAGGATGTGGGCGCCATCTGCTGGAAGAATACAAACATGGGCAAAATAAAACCCGACGGAAAGGTATGAATAAAGGATGAAATATAAATCTAGTGTTTATCAAAATTTTAGATCAAATGCAGTGCTAGAAATTAAAAGGTATTATTAGCCTACTTTTTCTTGAGTAATAAATTGTACAGTGTAACATTACTCTTACCTGAGTAACATAGTATACAATTGAACAGTACTCTTACTTGAGAAATTTATTGTACAGTGTTTATTTTATTTTATTTACTTTTATTTATTTATTTATTTGATTGGGACAATGCTGGTTAATAAACAGATATGATTCAACGTGAATGTAAACACACCAGATCATAGCCAAAGGCTAATTTCCATCCATTGTCCCAAGGGCTGGGGTCACAAAAGGGTCAAAATAAAAAAGTGCACACAACTCTTTGCACAGTTCCCATTATTGCACATTCCATTCATTATACAGTCCCCATTAATTCAGTCAGTTTGGCCACCCATTCAAGACAATTGCATTTTATACTCACCCCCCTTCATATTTGCCCATACACACAATAATGTCTCTATAGAAAAGTTTAAAATACATTGCCACTATAGATGAGTGCATGTTTGGTTTGACCATAACCAGTTTTTCATTTGAGCTTTAAAAGAACTGGGAGACAATTCCACAGGTTCCCACCTTGGACAGATAACACATTCTGACCAAAGGTGGTCCATCTGTGGGGGATCAGCAGGTCACCTCTGGTGTTGGCTCATGTAGTCCTTTCTAAATTGTCTTTATATTTAATGTACTCCTTTAACAGTGATGGGACCTTATAAATTAGGCAAGCTTTGTTAAGGCTGACCATGTTGTCCCTATAGTTTATGCTTTTTCAGAAAGTGACAGTGGTGTTTGGAAATTGTTTTTTTATCAAGTACTTTTAGGACTCTTTTATTGAGGTTTTCAATGCTTTTAAGTGCTGTGGGGCTGAGACCAAGTAGTTAAACAACAGGTCTATGTGAGAGATAATCACAGAGTAGAAATAGATTTTAGCAGCACTCATGTTTTTAGTTACATAAATACAATCAGCTCTCAGCACAAAATACCTCACAGCCAATCAGCTCTCAGCACAAATAACCCTCACAGTCAATCAGCTCTCACAACAAAAACACTCACAACCAATCAGCTCTCAACACAGCTAATCAGCTTTCAGCACAAAACCCTCACAGCAAATAGACTCTCAGCAGAAAAAAACTCACAGCCACTAAGCTCTCAGCACAAAATCACTCAGCCAATTACATCTCAGGACAAAAACTTGACAACCAGTCAGCTTTCAGTGCAAGAAAACCTCACAACCAATTAGCTCTCAGCACAACAACGCCACAACCAATTAGCTCTCAGCACAAAACCTTACAGGCAATCGGCTTTCAGTATAAAAACACTCACAGTCAATAAGTCTCATCACCAAAAATGCTCTCAGCACAACTAAACTTTACATTGCCATATCAACTCTTAGCACAAATGAGCCTCACTACCCATTAGCTCTCAGCACAACAAACTCTCACAACTCTCAGCTCTCAGAATAAAAAAAATTCCACAACTTTTTGTCCAGTTAAAATATTCAACTTTTGGCTTTTTACAATCAACTCAGCTCTCAGTACAACAAAACGTCACAACCAGTCAGCTTTATGCTGAAAATTTTCACACCCAATCAGTTTGCAGCACAAAAACCTTACAGCCAGTCAACTCTTAGCTAAAAAAAATGCTAAGGTAATTAGCTCTCAGCATAAAAACTTTACAGCCAATCAGCTCTCAGCACAAAAACACTCACAGCCAATAAGCTGTCAGCATAAAATCACAGTGTCAGCTCAGCACAAAAAACTCACCAGCTCAGCACAAAAACACTCAGCTCAGCTCAGCACAAAAACACTCACAACCTATCGTCTCTCAACACAAAAACATTCAACCAATTAGCTCTCAGCACAAACACCTAACAGCCAATCAGTTCGCAGCACAAAAACCTCACAGCCCATCGGCTCTCAGCACAAAACCCAAACTGGTAATCATCTCTCAGCACAAAACCCCTCACAGCCAGTCAGGACAGGCACAAAGCCAATCAGCTCTCAGAAAAAAAACAGCCAATCAGCTCTCAGCAGAGAAACTTCACACCGATCAGTTCGCAGCACAAAAAAAAACCCTTACAGGCATCAACTCTCAGCAAAAAAAAAAAAAAAAAAAATGCAATTAGTAACAAAAACCTCACAGCCAATCAGTTCGCAGCACAAAAAACCTCACAGCCTATCGGCTCTCAGCACAAAACCCCTCAAAGCCTGTCAGCACAGGCACAAAAACCTGAGTCAATCAGCTCTCACCACAAGAAAACATCACAGCAAATTAGCTCGAAACTCACAAATAATCAGCTCTCAGCACAAAAACACTCACAGCCAATAAGCTCTCAGTTAAAAAAAACTCACTTTACCCATCAGCTCTAAGCACAACAAAACCTCACAGCAAATTAGTTCTCAGCACAAAAAAAACAAAAACTCAGCCAATCAGCTTTCAACACAAAAACCTCAGAGCCTATCAGCTCTCAGCTCAAAAATATTCACAGTACTCGGCATAAAAAAAACCCAAAACAAAAAAACAAACAAAAAAAAAAAAAAAAACAACAACAACAAAAAAAGAACAAAAAAAAACCCCAAAACAAAACAAAAAACAGTGAGAGCTGATTTGCTTAGCACAAAAAACACAAATTAATTTCTCCAGACAAAACCCATCAATGCCCATCAGCTCTCAGAACCTCACAGCCAGTCAGCTGTCAGCACAAAAACCTCACAGCTAATCAGCTCTAAGCACAACCCCCCTCCCCCAGCCAGCCAAAAAACACTCACTGCTCATCAGCTTTAAGAACAAATGAAACCTCACAGCCAATAAGCTCTCAACACAACAAAATCTCACAACCAACTGGCTCTCAGAATCAAAAACCTCACAGACAGTCAGCTCTCTGCATAAAAACCTCACAGCTAATCAGCTCTGAACAAGAAAACATTTGACAGCTGATTGGCTCCGCCAAAAAATACTCAGCCAGTCAGCTCGAAGCACAAAAAACCCTTCACAGCCAATCAGCTCTCAGCCCATCAACCTCAAAGTCAATCAGGTCTCAGCACAAAACCTTACAGCCAATTATCTCTCAACACAAGAAAACAAAACAAAACAAAAACAAACTACAACTTTTTTGTCCAGTTGAAAGATTTAACTTTTGGCATTTATAATCAACTCTCAGCAAAAAAACATTTCCCAGTCAGCTTGCAGTACAAAAAACATCACTGCCAATCAGCTCTCAGCACAACAAAACTTCACAGCCAGTCAGCTTTCAGCAGAAAACCGTCACACCCAATCAGCTCACAACACAAAAAAACCTCACAGCTTGTGGTCACAGGCACAAAAACCTCACAGCTAATTAGCTCCCAGCACAACAAAATCTCAGTCAGTTAGTTTTTAGCACAAAACCCCTCACAGCCATTCAGCTCTCAGCACAAAAACACTCGCTGCCAATCAGCTCTCAGCACAAAACCGTCACAGCCAATCAGCTCTCAGCAATGAAAACACTCACAGCCAATCAGCTCTCAGCAATGAAAACACTCACAGCCAATCAGCGCTCAGCACAAAAATAATCACAGCCAATCAGCCCTTACCACAGTAAAAGCTTCCAGCCAGTGAGCTTTCAGCAGAAGAACCTCATAGCCAATCATCTCTCAGCACAAAAATCTCTAAGCCAATCAGCTCTCAGCAAAAACACACTCAACAGCCAATCATTTCTCAGGACAAAAAACATCACTGCTCATCACCTTTTAGCAGAACAAAAATTCACAGCCACAAAGCTCTCAGCAAGAAAACACTCAGCCAATCAGCTCTCAGTAGAAAAAACCTCTGAACCAACAGCTCTCAGATAAAAAAAAAACAAAAAAAAAAAAAAAAACTTCACAGCCAATCAGCTCTCACCATCAGAAAACCTAACAGCCAATCAGCTCTCAGCACAACAAAACCTCACAGCTAATCAGCTTGCAGTAAAAAAAAACAACAACAAACAAAAAAAAAAAAAACCCTCACAACCAATCAGCTCTCACCGCAAAAACCTCACACCTGATCAGCTCTCATCACAAGAAATCTCACAGCTAATCAACTCTGAGCAGAACCAAACCTAAAAGCCAATTGGCTATGAGGATAAAAAACCCTTTTAGCCAATCAATTCTCATCACTAAAAACGTTCTCAGCAGAGCAAAACTTCACAGCCAATACCTTCTCAGCACAAGAAACTCAGAGTTAATCAGCTCTCAGCACAAAACCCATCACAGCCATTCAGCACAGGCACAAAAACCTGACAGCCAATCAGTCTCACCATAGGAAAACTTCACAGTCAATTAGCTCTCAGCACAACCAGCTCACAGACTATCAAATCTCAGCACAACCAGCTCACAGACAATCAAATCTCAGCACAAAATTTCACAGCCAGAAATACAGAAATCATCACAGCCAATCAGCTGTCAGGACAACAAAACCTCACAGCCAATCACCTTTCAGCACACAACCTCTCACAGCCATTCAGCTCTCGACGCAAAAACCTTACAACCAATAAGCTCTAAGCACAAAAAAAAAAAAAACAGCCAATCAACTCTCAGCCCATCAACCTCACAGACAATCAGATCTAAGCACAAAACCTCACAGCCAATTGTCTCTCAACACAAAAATCCTCACAGCTAATCAGCTCTCAGCACAACAAAACCTCACAGCAAAGCTGCTCTCAGCACAAAAACCTCAGCCAATTATCTCAAAAAAACAAACAAACCTACAACTTTTTGTCCAGTCGACAGTGCCCATCAGCTCTCAGCACAAATCCTCACAGCCAATCGGCTCTCAGTATAAAAATGAACACAACCAATCATTAGCTCGCAATACAAAAACCCTCATAGAAACAGCAGTCTACCTTTACGAGCAGCCGCGATATCGCTGATGGGGCTGTAAGAGCCAGCTACATTATTGCCAACGAGCTGGTGCAGGCATCCAAGCCATTTTCTGATGGGGAGTTTGTAAAAACATGCATGCTGAAGGCTGCAGAAGTCGTGTGCTCTGAAAAGCGACCTGCCTTTGCCAATATTAGTCTAGCGAGGAACACTGTCGCAGATCGGGTGACAGAACTCTCAAGTGACTTGAACAGCCAACTGAAAGAGAAAATCAAGTCATTTATCACATTTTCAATTGTAATAGATGAGAGCTCTGATGTGACAGATATTGCTCAACTGGCCATATTCATTAGAGGTGTTGATGAAACTATGACCATCACCGCGGAGCTGCTTGAATTGGTGCCCATGAATGACACCACAACAGCAGATGACATTTTCAGCGCTCTCGTTGGAGCGCTGGACAAGGTGGGAGCAGACTGGTCCCGTGCCGTGAGCCTGGCTACCGACGGTACGCCATCAATGGTCGGGAGAAAGACAGGCGTTGCCACAAAATTCCGTGACAAAGTACAGACCGCAAATGCAGGACAAGAGTTTTGGGCATTTCACTGTATTTTGCATCAGGAGGCGTTATGTTGCAAAACACTGCAAATGGACCATGTTATGAGTGTGGTTGTGAAAACTGTCAATTTCATCAGAGCGCGCGGTCTAAATCACCGTCAGTTTGACACATTTCTCAGTGATAATGACATTCATGCTGGCCTACCATACCACACTGAAGTGCGGTGGTTAAGCAGAGGTGCAGTACTCAAGTGCTTCTTTGAGCTACGAGGGGAAATTGGACAGTTCATGGAGAAGAAGGGACACCCAGTAAAGGAACTTAAATGCAAGGAATGGGTGCAGGATCTTGCGTTTATGGTTGATATTACACAACACTACAGTGCAGGGCCGTAACAGAGTTGTCACTCAATATTATGACAGCATAAATGCGTTCAAGATGAAACTGTCACTGTGGGGGACGCAGCTATCCAACGGTGACACTGTGCATTTCTCTTGTCTCACAGCTGTGCGTCCGAAGGCACCGGACTGTCCCGATAATGATTTGGATAAATACAAAGACAACGTAACTGATTTGCTGCGAGAGTTTGAGCAGAGGTTTCAGGTATTCAGTGAACTTGAGAACAAATTTGTCTTTTTTCGCTCGCCATTTACAGTGAAGCCTTCTGATATGCCAGCTGACATTCAACTCGAGCTTATTGACTTGCAGTGCGACTCTGCTATGAATGATAAATTTGGGTCCGTGGGACTGGATACGTTTTATCAATGTCTTGGGCCAGGTTACCCCAAATTAACAGCCATGGCTCCAAAGGTTCTATCCATGTTTGGGACTACTTATCTTTGTAAACAGGTGTTCTCTGTAATGAACAATAATAAAACAAAGCAGCGCTCAAGGTTAACAAATAAACACTTGAATGAAATTGTTAAATGTGCTGCTACTCAGGATTTGACACCTAATATCAAGGCACTTGTGAAGGCAAAAAGATGCCAAGTTTCAGGAGCCAGCAGCAGCAAGTAGACTGTAGAAGTGCAGTGAGAGAGAGAAAAAAGTGTGATGACAAAAAATTTGTTTGCACTCATGAATACAGATCATTAAAAATAAGATTAATCTGGTTTCATATTAAGACAATTAAGACAATTGCAGTATATTCTCAGCTTCAGTAGGCCCAGCCTAGTAGTTTGATCTGATGTAGTCTAATCGTTATAACTTTTTATTTTATTTTTTATTTTACTTAAGCAGTATGACATTTAAGGTGAAAATATTTTTTTTCATAGCTCCCACTTGAGTTTGTTTAGTGTGTTGAGTTGGTTAAAATAAACCAGTTCTTAACACATTCACCGCCAAACATGAAATTCATTTTTTTCCCCATTGTTTCTGAATAAATGTGTTGTGCTTAGAAAAGATCCCTTGTCATCCGTGATTATAATATGTAGGGTAGGCTACAAATGTAGGCTGAATGATAAAGCATAGTACTGAAAAACAAAGCTAAATATTTGGAGTTGACATTTTTTTACTGATCCGGCCCACCTAAGAACAAAAAGAGTTGTGCACTCCTCTTAAAATAGATGGGTTTATACAGTCTGTGTGTGAGAAAATTATATTATATATATTATATATATATATATATATATATATATATATATATATATATATATATATATATATATATATATATATATATATATATATATATATATATATATATATACATATATATACACGGCTCAACGCTACACACATGGATCACTGAATGCCTGGAGCTGTACAACATCAACAGGACTCTAAGAGCCTTCATTGCAAACTCGATGAGGTTGTGGAAAACCATCCTTGAGGCCAATGGCAAGCCACTTGCAGAAGTGGCCATCAAATGTGACATATACCAAGGAGATGCACTGTCCCCACTGCTGTTCTGCATAGGTCTGAACCCCCTCAGCCAAATCATCAATAACACTGGCTATGGATACCGACTCAGGAATGGGGCCACCGTCAGTCACCTCCTCTACATGGATGACATCAAGCTGTACGCTAAGAATGAGCGAGACATCGACTCACTGATCCACACCACCAGGGTCTACAGCACAGACATTGGAATGTCATTCGGGCTTGAGAAGTGTAGCCGGATGGTGACAAAGAGACGGAAGGTAGTCCACACAGAAGGGGTCTCACTCCCAGAAGGGACAATAGCAGACATTGAGGACAGTTACAAGTACCTTGGTATCCCACAAGCAAATGGCAACCTTGAAGAGGAAACAAGGAAAGCAGCTACGGCCAAATACCTCAGACAAGTAAGGCAAGTGCTAAGGAGTCAGCTCAATGGCAAGAATAAGACCCAGGCAATAAACAGCTGCGCCCTGCCAGTAATCAGATACCCAGCAGGAATCATAAGCTGGCCAAAGGAGGAGATACAGACCACAGATGTTAAGACACGAAAGCTCCTGACCATGCATGGCGGGTTCCATCCCAAATCCAGCACCCTGAGACTGTATGCGAGCCGTAAGGAAGGAGGCCGAGGACTAGTGAGTGTGAGAGCCACAGTCCAGGATGAAACATCCAAGATCCACAAGTACATCCAAGACAAGGCCCCAACAGATGACGTGCTCAGCGAATGTCTCAGACAGTGGAGTGCAGAGGAAGAGGAGCTGGAGGAACCATCATGGAAGGACAAGCCCCTGCATGGGATGTACCACTGGAACATAACTGAAGTGGCTGATATCAAGAAATCCTACCAATGGCTTGAGAAAGCTGGACTGAAGGACAGCACAGAGGCACTCATCCTGGCTGCACAGGAGCAGGCCTTGAGCACAAGAGCAATAGAGGCCCAGATCTACCACACCAGAAAAGACCCAAGGTGTAGGCTGTGCAAAGAGGCCCCTGAGACAATCCAGCACATAACTGCAGGGTGTAAGATGCTGGCAGGGAAAGCATACATGGAGCGGCATAACCAAGTGGCGGGCATAGTGTACAGAAACATCTGTGCAGAGTACGGACTGGAAACCCCCAGGTCAAGGTGGGAAACACCTCCAAAGGTAGTGGAGAATGATCGAGCCAAGATCCTGTGGGACTTCCAGATACAGACTGACAGAATGGTGATAGAGAACCAACCGGACATAGTGGTGGTGGATAAACAACAGAGCAAAGCCGTTGTGGTGGACATTGCAGTACCAAGCGATGGGAACATCAGGAAAAAGGAGCATGAGAAACTAGAGAAATACCAGGGGCTCAAAGAAGAGCTGGAGAAGGCCTGGAAGGTGAAGGCCTCAGTGGTGCCCGTGGTCATCGGAGCACTCGGGGCAGTGACCCCCAAACTGGAGGAGTGGCTACAGCAGATCCCAGGAAAAACATCAGACATCTCAGTCCAGAAAAGTGCAGTACTAGGAACAGCAAAGATACTGCGCAGAACCCTCAAGCTCCCAGGCCTCTGGTAGAGGTCCCGAGCGTGGAAAAAGAGGAGATAAAGACCACCCGCGGAGGGTGAGGAGGAGATTTTATATACACATATATATATACATATATATATACACACACACACATTTATATACATATATACTTTTTATTTATATACATATATACTTTTTTTAAAACCTTTGAATTGGTTTAAAAATACAGGAAGTAGCGGTGAGTTCTCAAACAGAATCCCTCTACCTATGTCATCAATTCCATCCAAAGTACAGAAACAATTTGCATACAAGCAAGGCATTTTTCTGACAGTTTAAACTTTGATTTAGTAAAATAAAGGTGTCGTCATTTGTTTTTATTACTACTGTGTAATTCAGACAACCTTTGACCCTTTTTAACATTATGGTTGCTAGGTAATTACAATACTAGAGAAGAAATGACAAAACTAGAAAAGACAAGGCAACTAGACTAGACTTTTTTTTTTTTTTTTTTTTTTTTAACTAAAATTTGAAATATATAATATTGTGTTTTAAAGAAATGAGTAGTCTAACCTGTTATGTGTACTTTAGGAAAATAACCGAGGTTTGTCATTTGTTTGCATTAAACAAACTCTAGTAAAAACCTACTTCTTTTACATCTATGTCTGACTTAAACGGTAGTTACAAGTTAAATATATGTTTTGGTTTTAGAGACTAGAGAATGAAGAACTTTAGATTATCCTAATATCTTAAATGTAATCATAATTCAACTGGTAAACAAAATGTATCTACTTAGTCCTGGTTTAGATGTGATTTAGTCCTTCTTAAGACTTGGATAAGACCTAGTTTAGTCCTGGATTAGACCTGGTTCAGTTCTTGTTTCATCGATGGTTTACTCTTAGTTTTCTTGGTTTCGTCCTGGTTTACATCTGGTTTAGTTCTGCTTTAGTCCTGATTTGGTCCTGCGTTAGACCTGGTTTAGACCTGGTTTAGTTTAATAACCTACTTCTTCTACATCTATGTCTGAATTAGTAGTAAGCAGTAGGTTGCGAGTTAAATATATTAATTGTTTTGGTTTTAGAGACTGGAGAATGCATATTTATATGAGCTTAGCCTCATCATAAATGTAGTAGTTATTCAATTGGTAAAACAAAAAAAAGAAAAAATCTATTTTAGATTTCCTTTTACATGATCAGTGGAATAGATTGTATATGATAACCCTTACTCCAACCCTATGGAGCACAGCAGGGTGCACATTCACTTAATTGGGCTAAGAGTAGACAATAAGCAGCAGGTTTTTAAAATTAAGGTAATTCATAGGTATTACATAAAGCATAGTTTACATTGCAGTGATAACCAATAAGATATAACTGTAAATTTTCTATTATACATTTTTTTATTTCTATACTAATAGCTCACATGGGTTCACCCCAGTTTTGGCATCATGCTGAGAGAGATAAAAACATAATAAAGACAAAAAAATAAAACTTTTAGGAGGTAATAATAATTCTGATATATATTAAAAATATATACCATTTTCACATACTAACATAAATGTTGACCAATCATAACTACATTTTATTTAAAGCGTATGTATGTCTGGCAAATCCAGAGCAATATCGCTCTATATATATATATATATTTTTTTTTTTAACACAGATTAATATCAGTCTGGTTTTCACACCCTCTGCTGCATCTCAAACCCAGTCAGACGTGATTGTGAAATCAGATTCGTTTTCTTTTCAGTGACACGTGAAGCGGAGGAGTCAGCTATCATTTACGAATAAAATCACATTTATCTCTCCTTAGATTAACAGAGTTTAGTGCTTGGCTTGTTGATTCTGTTTTAAAGCCCCCTGTGATACATTTTTTTCCTTTTTTTTTTTTTTCCAGATACAGACGGACCGTGTCTGTCCCTGATTGGCTAATCCACCTCTAAAAGCAATGGCTTTAAAGCCATTTAATAATTTAAAATAGGTAATTGTATTCCTATTGTAACATCCATTATAATATTACTTTTACATGTTTCAGAAAAGGTGAAAAGTGTGAGTCAATTTTGCTATAAAGACAGTTTGAATCCTGCAGAGGAAATTTTATGAGCATTCAAAATTCAAAGAACAGTGCAGAGTTCAAACATTAACACTCAAACATTAACAGATCAAAAATGTAAGATCATTTTCAGGAAACACTGTTATGACATAATTAGAAGTTCTTAAGTTTACATAGTATGTTCCCTTTAAAAATCTATCTTTTGCATGTTTATATCTGAGTTATGCCGTTTAGGTATTATCAAGTCCAGCTTTAGTCCAATCGTAGTCCTGTTTTAGGCCCGTTATTATGTTAGACAAGCTCCAAAGTCTACACACTAAAATTAAACAAATAAATAAATTATCAGTACATCTCTCCATATCTTCACTCTTTTTGGCACTAATCTATGTCCTGCTGTCTTTCTAAACCCAGTGCAGTGTCTCCCTCTACTGGCCTCTCTGTCATCTGCACTGACACAGATTCACGTGGATTACATAAACTGTAAAAAATACTACTGTGTTTACCATCAGCACACAGGGAATAAACAAACACAAACACAAAACATTAACATCTCAGTGGAGACAAAATGGTGGCAGACTACCCCAATCAGAAAAGTTACATAGCACACATTTAAGTCAAAGTCAGATATGAAACACAAATGTGAAAAGATTTATGAAAACTATTGGAAATCCTGACTGAAATTAGGCGATATGAGAAACTTTGGTATAAAAACCTAGCTAGAAAATTAGAAACGTAAAAACACAAAATATGAGTGGTGTGTGCGTGAATGATTGGTGGTGGTTGGAGGGGGCAGATGGCACAGATTGGCAGCCTCACTTTTGTCAGTCTGCCCCACGGCAGTTGTGGCTGCAATAGTAGCTTACCATCACCAAGTGTGGAAGTGAATAAATAATGGCTATAGTGTAGCACTTAGTGAGGCTTGGACAAGCCTATAAAGTGCATTACGTGTATTATTACATTAAGTTTAAGGCATTATTATTATTATTTAAAGGAAAACAATAAAAAGGTCGCATCGTGATATACATACGTTACGTGTTAGCAGTTAATACCCTGCAGAAGCAAAATACCTCCTATCATTGTGAAATCGCAGAGACTCACCAGTTATGTGGTAACTAATATCCATTATGCGGTTGTTTTAAAGCACATTTAAAACGCAAGATTCAGGAAAAATGCTGTAATAACTCAGTGGTTTATACAGTTTCAGAGACAGATTTTAACTACACTCATAAGCCTCGTGGTCATTAGTTACCACAGAGCTGATTAGACCTGAGCTTGCAAACTTTTAATATAATTTTTTTCAGAAAGTCTATGGGAAAAAGGAATGAGAAATTTACTTTGAGAACTAAGGGGTGTGCGGTCACTGCTGAGGTCTATAACGTAATGTAAATAGGCATATATTTTAGACATATAAATAAGATGATATTTTTGGATTGAAATACTTGATATAGTTGTGAAAAGTAAAAGCAGTTATTCTACATTTTTTATATAGATTTTCAGTATATAGGTAAAGGGGATAACTGTAAAATACTGTACTACTGTAAATAGTACAAGTAATAGCAGTAGTAGTATGTTGAGAGTAGCAGTAGTAGCAGCAGCAGCTGTTAACACGTTTAAAAGGTAAATAATTAAATACTGGAGTTAATCAAGATGAAAAAAAAAAAAAAGTTTAACAGTTGAAGTTTAAACTAATAACCACATATGTAAACCTGAAACAAATAAACAGTTAAAAACATTTATATAGTTTTTATAATAATGTTTTAAAGTTAGTTTAAAGTACAAAAATTAAGATTTTTCTTTCTGCAGTGGTAGCCCAAAACTAGATGTGAATGGAGTTTTAAGCAAGTTGGAAATCCATAATAATTGGTTAAATACAAGACCTTAATTCAAAATGGCCAACAGGTATTTGACCAGCTAGCATTGCATTGACGGTTGGCTAACATTAGTGCTAAAGGAGCAAGGGTAAAAGCAGGAATCACAGACAGAGAAGTCACTAAAATTGTTTAGCAGCAGAAAATATATAAACATCTGAGGAGAAAGAGAGGAAAAGGAGAGAAGAGAGAAAGAGAAGGAGAGAGAGAAAGAGAGAGAGTAGGGAGATATGGTAGGGAGAGAGAAGAAAGAGGGAGAGGAAAAGGGGGGAGGAAGAAGGAAAGAAGGAGAGAGAGGAGAGAGAGTGAGGACAAGACAAAGAGAGGAGAGGGCGGTATGGGAAAGACAGAAGACAGTAAAGACAGGCAGGGAGAAGGAGTGAGAGATAAAGAGAGAAGGGGAGAGCAAAAGAGAAAAGACAGCAAGAGAAGAGAGAGAAGAGAGAAAGACAGCAAAACAATTACCTCTCTGGGACCTAATAAAGTATTGAAGTTGAAGAGAGACAGGAGGAAGACAGGAATCAGAGAGAGGATAGAGTGAGGGAGAGTTGGATAGAAAAGAGGGTGAACAGGTGAATAAAACAAGTCAAAAGAGAAAATGTTCCTTCCAAAAGGTAACAATTAATTTTTAAAACCTGATTTAAAGGAAAAACAGACTTTGAGTATGGCTTTGGGGAAAGGTAACTACACAACAGACCTATTGTGCTTGTGTGCTTATATAGTTATAATCCGTGACACCCATGGATGATTATGTTATGATTGGCACATTTTAAATCACAATATTCATCTACATGACTTGCAAATGGCAAAACCCCCCGCAAAGCCCCGGCCCGGACGGTGTCTCTCCTTCCACCCTTAGACACTGTGCTGAGGCGCTGGCTCCTGTCTTCACAGACATCTTTAACACCTCCCTGGAGTCATGTCACGTCCCAACCTGCTTCAAGCTGTCCACCATTGTCCCCGTCCCCAAGAAGCCCAGGATCACTGGACTTATGACTACAGACCTGTGGCGCTGACGTCTGTAGTCATGAAGTCATTTGAGCGCCTGGTCCTGCACCACCTCAAGTCCCTCACCCCCCCCCTGGACCCTCTGCAGTTCGCCTACAGAGCCAACCGGTCTGTGGACGACGCCATTAACCTGGCCCTTCACTTCATCCTCCAGCATCTGGACTCCCGGGGGAACCTACGCCAGGATCCTGTTTGTGGACTTCAGCTATGCATTCAACACCATCCTCCCTGCTCTGCTCCAGGACAAGCTCGCTCAGCTCAACGTGCCTGACTCCACCTGCAGGTGGATCACTGACTTCCCTGACAGACAGGAGGCAGCGCGTGCGGCTGGGAAAGAATGTCTCGGACACCGGACAATCAGCACAGGATCTCCACAGGGCTGTGTACTTTCTCCTCTGCTCTTCTCCCTGTACACTAACTGCTGCACCTCCAGTCACGACTCCGTCAAACTGGTCAAGTTTGCGGATGACACCACCCTCATCGGGCTCATCTCGGACGGGGATGAGTCTGTCTACAGGAGGGAGGTGGATCGGCTGGTGTCCTGGTGCAGCAGCAACAACCTGGAGCTCAACGCTCAGAAGACAGTGGAGATGATTGTGGACTTCAGGAAAGTCACAGCCCCCCTGCTCCCCCTCGCCTTGACCGACTCCCCCATCACCACCGTGGACTCTTTCCGCTTCCTGGGCACCTGCATCACCCAGGACCTCAAGTGGGAGCCGACCATCAGCTCCCTCATCAAGAAAGCCCAGCAGAGGATGTACTTCCTGCGGCAGCTGAGAAAAGCCAAGCTGCCGGTCCAGATGATGGTGCAGTTCTACACGGCCATCATCGAGTCCATCCTCACCTCCTCCATCACTGTGTGGTTCGCTGGGGCCACTGCCAGGGACAAACAGAGACTGCAGCGCATTGTGCGCTCTGCTGAGAAGGTGATTGGCTGCAGCCTTCCATCTCTCCAGGACCTGTACGCCTCCAGGACTCTGGGGCGAGCAGGTCGTATAGCAGCTGACACTTCTCACCCTGGACATGGACTATTTGAGCCACTTCCCTCTGGCAGGAGGCTACGGTCCATCAGGACCAGAACCTCTCTCGTCACAAGAACAGTTTCTTCCCCTCTGCTGTTTCCCTCATGAACACTTCTTAAACCTGCACTAAACTGGACATTTCATAACACTGGTCACTTTAATAACCCATGTTGCACTGTTGTTGTTGTTTTGATGCCACTATTGTATATATTTCTACTATTGTATATATTTCTACCTCCTGCATGCCTTATTTGTATTTATTTAGTGTGGTTTTTTTTTGTGTGTGTGTTGTTGTATGTCGCACTTTATCACCGAAGTAAGTTCCTAGTCTGTGAGCTCTGCTCACGGAAAATGGCAATAAAACTTCTTCTGATTCTGATTCTGATTCTGATTTTATTTTTATTTTTTTACATTTGTACCAATATAACCACGGGCACTGTCAAATCCTATGTGTATCACCTCTTAAGAAAATCAAGTTAGAAAATAAAGCAAGGCTGTGAAAACGGGAGTTGATTGGCAAGATGGCATCTTGAAAATGAGCAAATAAAGATTTCTCAAACGTGCATGAATCACTCTAAATAGAACTTCAGGGGGTCAGTAAGCAGGAAACAACTATAACAGGGTTCAAAACTTTGAAAAGTCTGTTTTGCAGAATAGGTCTGCTTTAAGTCAATACAGCTACATTTTTTCAGGCTATCTAGAAATGTGTAAAATTTGCATTTGGTTTATGGTTTCACTATAGGAAAATACATTTAAATAAGGGATCTTAAATATTAAAATGCAGAGCATAGGTATTAAGATTTTATTACTCACCGATTCTGCATCTTCACTCCATTATATGCAAATTATAATGAAAAAAAAAGAAAAAAAACAAAACATTATCTATTCTATCTATTTATCAAAAAATATTACAGACAGCCATAAATCAGATGTCACATTAGTCAGCTATTAAGTATGAAAGGCACTCTTCTAGTAAATGTTTTGGCTTCTCCATCCATGTTAATTGCATAATATAATATGAATATATAATGTAATAGCCACAGTCAAAGTCTGTATGTGTAATAAATTAGATTAAAATAGTTAGTTAAATAGACATCATCCACTGTAAAATGCCCTTTATGTTGGCACAAATTCAACTATATTGAGCTGCTTCTGGAGCTGCAAGTTTGTCTCTAATGCAAAATGTAATCCAGAGGGGCAGATTTTAACACTGCTTTGTCCTTAGAACCTTTAACATACCATCAGTGCAGTGGTGATACTAAAATGCCTCTAAAATGTTGAACTTTATCATTATTAGTTTGGGATTGGCTCCACAAACTTGTCATATTAATCTTATAGGTTAAGGTCTTTTCAACTGACAAAGTCATGTCTTTGGGGTTTAATAATGGCCCCACTTTCTGAAGCTTTTGTGAGAATGATAACTTAGCTTTTGTGTATTTACACTGACTGAACGTTGTGCCAGTTTTTGTCTCATGTGAATAAGCCCAGTAATCACAGAGATATTAACCATAAACCAGGTCAACAAATCTGCAATCTGACAGTTAAGCAGCAAATTCCACCATAGAATTCTGCCTAGCTCAGGTGAAACTATAGAGATGTTGTTGCAACTTTCACTAGAAATAATAGTAGGTATTGTATCCCAAAGGTGTATCAGGGAGCCTTCAAAAAAAATCACAAAATCCTCCTCCAGTGAATCCACATGTCTCTGAGGTCACAAAAAAAAAAGAAAAGATGGCTGCCGCTCCCTTCACTGCCCCCTAAGTACCTCCTCCTTACAGTGGCAGTATTCTCTCAGAAACATAAGGCGGAACTCTCTTGGTTTGCACTCTATAGTTTAATTCATCTTTAAAGGCCATTATGTAACTTTTCTGGTGAATGGTCACTCATATTCATGGAAATATTACTGCTTTGTCTGGAATGTTCCACAGTAGGTCATTGAAACGATTTGTCTTGCATTTAATTAATGACAGGTACTTTTTTATTTGAAAAAAAAACAAAAAAAAAAACAAGACCTCAGGGTGACCTCTCTACAGATCTGACCTGTAACTTGGCCATCCTCTTGATGAAGACATGTTTAATGCAGGCATAGCAATAACATATGCATGAGGGGTAAGTAGGCATCAGCCCTGTCACCAAAAAAGCAGCATACCGCATCTTAAATCACGGTTAAAATATGGTTGAAATTTGTTGTGCTTGTAGCAAAATTTACCCTCTGTATTTAGCCCGTCCTTCAGTGTCTCTGGGTTCAACCTGCATTTGACCCATCTTTCAGGGTCTCAGGGTTTGGGTTCAGGGTTAAACCTGTCAGGAGCAGTGGGCCCCATCTCCAGATCTTGAGCTAGTCTTGGTCAGGACTAACTTGGCTGGAAGATTTTACCTGCTGTGCATGTTTGAGTCTGGTTTTGGTTCAGAGAGTGGCCAGAACACGAGAGAAGGAGATGATGATGGATAAAGTGGTTTGACTTGCACCGAAAACCAGAGCCTCCATTGGTGCCATGTCTTTACCAGCCACGCGGTACACTCCAGCTACTGCAGCACCTAGAAGAGAGAGGTGAGGGTCAGAGGAGCAGAGGAGAAGGACAGAGGAGCAGAGAAAAGGGTCAGATGGAGCAGATGAGAGGATCAAATGGAGCAGAGATAAGGTAAGATGAAGCAGAGGAGAGGGTCTGAGGAACAGAGAATGCAGAACAGAGGGTCAGAGGAGCAAAGGATGTAGAGGAGAGGGTCAGAGGATGCTGAGGAGAAGGTCAGTTAGAGTAGAGGGTGTATAGGAGAGGGTTAGATGGAGCAGAGGATGCAGTAGAGGAGGTCAACAGAGCAGAGGAGAGGGTCAGATGGAGGAGAGGATGCAGAGGAGAGGGTCAGATGGAGCAGAGGATGCAGAGCAGTGGGTCAGAGGCGAGGGTCAGATGAGGCAGTGGAGAGTCTGATGGAGCAGAGGAGAGGGACAGAAGAGAAGAGGAGGAAGAGAAGAGAGGGTCAGATGGAGCAGATGATGCAGAGGAGGTTTAGATGATGCAAAGGAGACAGTCAGATGGTGCAGAAGAATTTAGTTTCTCACTGGTGATCACGGCTCCGCACAGGGAGCACATGAAGCCTACGCTGATGAGCACCACAGTGATGAGACGTCCTTGTTTGTGTCTCTGTAACATGACGAACATGAGAAGTCCCAGTGTCCCATGGACGAAGAGCGAAGAGAAGAGAGTCCACAGGAACACCCAGTACCACATCTCTGAAACATACACAAAAAATATACAGCTGAACAGACCAACCAACTATGAAACAACACACAAAATACAATCTCTGTAATCAGACAGTAATAGTAATAGTAATTCACAAGACATCACAACATTAGATATCTGTGTAAACCCTCAGTCGTCCAGGTCTGATCCATAGCAAAATATGAAGTTCAAATCTGTTATCTGGACAAATCGTTGTAGCAGTGAAGACGTTTCGCTGCTCATCCAAGCCGCTTCTTCAGTTCTGACCAGATTGCTGGTGACCGCTGCCTTATATCTATCTGCAGGGAGGGGCTAAATACACTGAAACTGTAAAGTACTATTGTCTCCAGTTTCAGCTGAAACTACCCTATTCAGCCCTTAACAACCCTGCCATTGTTCTCATTGTTCTAGGTCTGAGGATGAAAGTTGTAGATGGGGGAGAGATTATATCTCAGGCCCCCATTCCTGTTTAAGGAAGGATTCTTCCTGAAAAAGTGTTGTTTAATTCCATTTTGTAAACTTTATGTCAATGTTTGTTAATGTGTGCATTGTGTCTCCATGGCAACAGGTGAACATTCGACCACACACATGCATGCGGAACACCCCCAGTGTGATGTCACAGCAAAGTATCAAAATATTAAACTGAGCTGGAGGGCGGGTTAGAATTCTGTTTGACTGTCAGATTGCAGATTTGTTGACCTAGTTTATGGTTAATATCCCTGTAATTACAGGGCCTATTTGAATGAAACAAAAACTGGCACACAGTTCAATGTATTCTCTGTGGCTATAAATAAACAAAAGTTAAGTATTTTTTTCACAATAGCTACAAAACATGGTGCCATTATTTAACCCCAAAGATGTGATTGTTAGTTGAAAGGACTTTAAACCATAAAATTAATATGACAAGTTTGTGGAGCCAATCCCAAACTAATAATGATAAAGTTCAACATTTGTGAATTATCAGTATAGTTTACCCCCAGTTTAGTAATTTTTTGTGTGACACACAGTAATGTGTTTACATTATGTTTTATTTTTTTCATATAATGGAAAAGTTTCATTTACAAAGTAATGTTTATGTAATTACACCCTCACGCCAGTAGGTGGCGCTTCATTCGGGGAGACGGTTTTGTGGGGTCAGAGGTCCTCCTTCTCCAATATGGCAGAAGCGTGGCTGCACTATCGCCTCTCATTATTCCCCTGTACTTTACAGGTTTGTAACCAACTAAAAACCACTTAAAATGGATAATCAAAAACGGATAGTAAACACAGCTAAATGTGGTGAAATAATTAATTCGGTAATTATCGTATATTTTTAAGTTTTAAGCGTGGTAAAAATGTGCGTGGTAAAACGAGTTAAGGCGAGGCTGTGCCGCCATTTTGTTTTGGATGTGCTGCTGTTTTTTTATGTAAATAAGCTCCATGAGGCCCTGACATTGTTGAAAGTTGTGAAAATTGTAAAGTTATAGAGTTTTAGTGAATGTTCCAGAGAGTTTGAAAATGTACATGTTGTTTTATTATGTTTGTACTAATAAATATGGCAGAAGCGTGGCAGAGGAAAACCTGCACTATCACCTCTCATTATTCCCCTGTACTTTACAGGTGTATTTAATCTGCGCAACAGGCCCACAACCTGGGGAGGAAATTACCCAACATGTCACTAATGCTGCAGCTCTGAAGTTTGGTTCTTTATATAAATCTATTTAAATACTTCCATTTTGATAAAGTACATTTCAAAACCAGGCTAAAGTTCAGCTCAAGTATAACCCTCTTTCTTCCTCTTTTGTAAGATTGAAGCTTTAAAGCCTGTAGCAATTTTCAACTATTAAATATAAATTTTATGAACAATATCCAGTCTTTACATTTTGACTGAAAAGTAGTCGACTAAAAAAATTCCTCGTCAGATAAAGAAATTATTCTGCCTATTGATTTGCCCTTTCAGCTTATGTATAACCTTATGTATAGCCTTCAATAGATCTAAGAGAGCTAAAAAAAAAAACAGGACAACAGGGAGTCTGAACCTAGAAGGAAAGGTGTAACTATTCTTTACACAATGGGTGTGTCTGAAAAACTTTAGATAATTTTCAGACAATGTGAGATTTCTGTGTTTTTCAAACCGACAAACACTTTATGACAAAAACCGGTTCACCCAAAGGACAACCCAGAGCCATAAACAAAGTATTGTAGTCTACTCCTTTCAGTGTAGAGAAGAGTGCAGTGAGTGGTACATTGGAGAAACTAAGCAGCCATTCCATAAGAAGATGTACCAACACTGGCGCGAAAGCTCCTCTGGATCCCAGTCCTCTAAACATCTCCGTCTTAAAGCCACTAACAACTCCTTTGAAGATAAAGAGGTTCAGATCTTAGCCAGAGAAAAGAAATGCTTTGAAAGGGGAGTTAAAGAAGTTATTTTTGTTAGGAAAGACAATCCTTCCTTAAGCAGGAGTGGGGGCCTTAGACATCATCTGTCCCCCACCTCCATCCTCAGACCCAAACAAAGAGAACAATAGCAGGGTCGTCAGAGGTTGAATAGGGTGGTTTCAGGTGAAACTGGAGACAAGAACTGTTTACAGTTTGAATGTAGTTGGCCCCTCCCTTCAGACAGATATAAGGCAGTGTCCATCAGCACTCTAATCAGAACCACAGAGCAGTGAAATGTCTTCAGTCCTACAACAATTTGTCCAGTTGACAGATTTAAATTGTGTCTTTTGCTATGCGTCAGACCTGGACGACACAGACTTGTCAAATAATTGGTCAACAATTACACAGACATGTAAAATAATTGGTCAACAAAAAAGGGGGCATGGCAAAAAGCTCTCAAAATTATCACGCATTTCTGTGCATCTGACCTAAACTGCACTCACAAAAACTACACTTGCACAGACGTTTATGTAAAAACTACTATTTATGCAGAAAAAAAGTACTAGGAAACAATATATTTAAATTAAAAAAAAAAAATATATATATATATATATATATATATATATATATATATATATATATATATATATATATATATATATATATATATATATATATATATATATATATATATATATGTAACCGGTTCATATGTGTATAATTACACAAAATGTAATTTTTTTCCTTTA
The DNA here is from genome assembly GCA_019594935.1 of Periophthalmus modestus. Lineage (NCBI taxonomy): Eukaryota > Metazoa > Chordata > Actinopteri > Gobiiformes > Gobiidae > Periophthalmus > Periophthalmus modestus. The sequence goes on from JAIEZT010001318.1 coordinate 11,646,001, forward strand.
TTCTATTTTCTCTCCATACCTGGTGTTTAAAATGTATGTGCAGTTTTGGTCCTCCAGCCGCTTCTTCTATGTTTTTTCTTTTTTTTCTTCTTCGTGTGTTCCCCGACTTGCCCCTGGTATAAATTCGGGGTCTAACTCCCGCCTCTTCCCTGTTCGTATCAGTATTGGGAAGAGGTCAGTCATTTGTCATTTGTTGTTGTGTTGTTCTCATTTATTATGTGGGCAAGTGCGGGGAGATGCTAACTGTTATATTCCTCTTTTGTGTTTAGTGTTGGCTGGATATTTAGCGGCACGTATTAATAAATTTCTGTGTATCCTGTGAAACAGGTATGGGGCCCTGTTCGTATCAGTATTGGGAAGAGTGTTGGCTGGATATTTAGCGGCACGTATTAATAAATTTCTGTGTATCCTGTGAAACAGTTCCAGCTGTGTCGTGTGGCTCCTTTGCCCCCCCACAACACAACGCAGAAGTACACCGGTCACACTTGGTGCCGTTCGACCCGTGACATCGCCGTTCAGCGATCTCCTAGCCTCCGTGCTGCCGTCGGCGGTCCTTGGTTCCTCCGCTGCCGCTTCCTCCTCGCACTTTTGGCGCGCTGTTCGCGGGGCCCTGTGACGTCACCCTCTGCTGCCGAGTGCTTCCCTGAGCGTGGTCTGTCAGGTTTTGGGCTCGCGTTAGAGCATTGGAGTATATTGACTGTTTTATTCTATCATAACGCTGTTATAAGTGGATTTGCTTTTATTTTGAGTTTTTTGTTTTGAAAAAAGGGGGGGCTCTTATTTGTGTTTTGGCTAACATGTTTAACTCAAATCCACCTTGTTTTGGGAGGGGCATGGCCTTGCATGCTGATAGTAATAACATGAACTCTGTTATTAATAAGACTGTGTTAAGCCCACCCATTGCCACTTCTACTCCTGTTGCTAATGTACACTCAGACCCCACACATGTTGTGACACATGATGCGCTTAGTGGTATAATAACTGATTTGGCAAAACAAATAGGGGATAGTAGTATGCTAACAATCTGAACGCCATGCACCAGCATCAGCCCAGCCTGACCCAGCTGCCTGCTGGCGGTGTGCCCTCCACTCACCTGGACTCTTCCCAGTTGAAAGTTGTGGTGCAGTCTGAAGCCAAAGCCCCGCCCTTCTTCAGAGGTGATCAGAGTGACGCATTTTCAGTGCAGGAATGGGAGGGGATGATGAAGTACTATCTGTCTAGGGCTAAGTGTGAAACACCTGAAGATAAATATGAACTGGTATTGTCTAGACTGGCAGGCAAAGCTCGTGATGTAGTGAAGGTGTCACTCCGCTGCCGCCCTGACCTGGCTGGGAATGATTTGATTTCTGCTGTATTTGACATCCTAAAATGCCACTTTAGTGAACTCACATGCTCCAACATGCCAATGAAAGATTTTTACAGTGCTGTGCCAAGGGCGGGTGAGGATGCCATGGACTACTGGATTCGTCTGAATAAATCTATTGATGCTGTGGATGAATGTCTCAGGAGACGTGGTAAATCCGTGGAGGACCCCAGCTCTGAGGTTGTAATGATGTTCATAAGTCACTGTCCTGACCCTGCTCTTTCTCTGTCTTTTCAAATGAAGGCTCCTGAGGAGTGGACGGCTGTTGAGGTCCAGCGCCGCTTGGACAGTCGTGTGAGACGAGTGCGGGGGGTTTGTATCTGCTAATACTCATGTGGTAGCTGGTGCTTTAACTGAAACATTCATCACACACTAGACTCTGCTGAGCAAGTGCCTTCTTCTCTGGGCCCCCTGTCACCCAATACTGCCTATGGGTTCCGACAGCCACCTTTTGGAGCTGTGTCCCAGCCTCATTCTTCGTCCATTTCCATGCCTCCACCTACTGTGTCTGCAGCCTCCAGTGTCGCCAATCCTGAACCTGTTGCCCAGCAAATGGTGGCCATGTTTGACAAGGTGCTTTCTCTGTGCACTGCTTCTGTGTCAAACAATCAGAAGTGGGCAGGTCGCGGTCGAGCCCCTCAGCACCCACAGCGGCGGGCTTGTCAAGTTTGTGGTTCCAGTGAACACACCACTCATTCACATTGTAGATTGTACCGGCTGTGTCTGAACTGTTTTGGACCTGGACATATGAGGAATGAATGTACACAAAAAGGCAGGCCTCTGCCTACCACTCCTCCCCTTGATGTTGATTTAAAACTAGTCAGCCTGTGTGATGAGAGAGGGGGGCAGCACGGGCGATGTTACTGATACCCTCATCAACCCGCCTGATCCTCACTCTGTGTATGTCAACTGTTGTAAAAGCTATCCTGAAGACAAGACTGTAATTCTGGTTGGGTCTCAAAAGATTGAAGGGGCCAGTGAGCTGTTTTATACTCCTGTGTCTGTCAGTAATAAGATGTCTTTGAGAGGGATGCTGGACTCTGGCAGTATGTCATGTACACTCAGTGAGTGGGGGGAGGCCAAGTTGAGAGCTGCTGGCGTGGTCTTAAATCCACAACCAGTCCCTGAGCGGGTGGTTCTCTCATCGGTTGCGGTGGTCTCGTTACTCAGCCTAAATGTATCTATGAGTTGGACATTGAGATCTATGGCTTCAAGTTCACGGTGCCAACATTTCTGGTTCCTGGGCAGAAGGATGAGTTTATTGTTGGCACAAATGTGATCCGTCCCATTGTCCAGATGATGAAATCTGAAGAGAAATTTTGGGAAATGATATCCTCTCGTACCTCCAATCCTGACTGTGAGCAATTCCTCCAGTTGCTGTGTTGCACCTCCCGGTGGTGGGGCTCAGAAGTTCCAGACAAGGTTGGAACACTGAGATTACAACAGGCTGTTACGTTGCTGCCACAGATGGATACATAGTATGGGGCAAGCTGCCGACCTCTGCTCCTGTGTCACCGGGCAGTACCGTCATTGTCGAGCCCACGTCTGCACGTTCCACGCCCAGAAAACATCTTGGTTGGCCTAGTCATTACACCAATGTGGGGAGATCGCTGGGTCCCCATGAAGGTCCTCAATCCCACACAGACTGCTGTCACCCTGCGTCGAAATGCCAAGCTGGCTGATGTGTTCCCCTGCGTGGCCTTAGAGGACTTTCCTGTCACCCAGGGTCTGTGCAGAGCCGAGGAGGGTCTATCCACTGCTTCTTCTGGCCTCCAGGGTTCCCCTCCTGACCCTGTGCAGTTGTTGAAGGACTGTGGCCTCGGTGACATTGACATAGAGGGCTGTCAAGTGTCTGGTGAGTGGAAGAACAAGCTGGCTGACCTGCTGTTGAGCTTCCAGGACGTGTTCTCCAGAGATGGGCTGGATTGTGGGGAAGCAAAGGAATTTGTCCATCGAATTCACCTTACCGATGACCGTCCCTTCAGGCTCCCTTTCCGAAGAGTGCCGCCTGCTCACTATCAGAAGTTGAGAGAAGTTCTGTCTGAGATGGAGATGAGAGGCATAATCAGTAAGTCCATCAGTGAATATGCCTCTCCTCTGGTGTTGGTGTGGAAGAAGTCGGGGGACTTGCGAATATGTACGGACTTTCGCTGGCTTAATGCTAGGTCTGTTAAGGACGCCCACCCACTGCCCCCACCAGTCGGACTGCCTTGCTGCCCTTGGGGGGAACGCCTTTTTCAGCACTATGGATTTGACTTCAGGGTTTTACAACATCCCTCTCCATGAATCTGACAGGCGTTACACGGCCTTTACTACACCCCTTGGCCTGTATGAGTACAACCGCTTGCCCCAAGGCCTCTGCAACAGTCCTGCCTCCTTTATGCGAATGATGCTCAGCATATTTGGTGACCTGAACTTCTCCAGTCTCCTATGCTACTTGGATGATTTGTTGGTGTTTGCTCCTTCTGAGGAGGAATCTTTGAGTCGCCTCAGTGTTGTCTTCTCCCGGTTGAGGTCTAGTAACTTGAAGCTCTCACAGAAAAAGTGTCATTTCCTCAGGAGATCAGTGAGATTCCTTGGACATGTTGTAAAGCTCCAGCGGTGTTTCTGTAGATCAGGAGAAGGTGTGCACCATTTCTGGGTTTAAGAAGGAGGACCTGATGGAACCTGATGGCTGCACTCCATCACAACAAAAAGTCAGATCTTTCCTTGGAATGGTCCTGTTTTATCAGCACTTCATCCCTGCATGCTCCCGTATTGCCAAGCCACTGTATGCCTTGACTGCAGGACAGAAGCGGAGATTTAAGGGCAGCCTGGGCAGAGGAAGACCTGGAACATACAGGCAGTTGACTCCACAGGACTGGACGCCTGAGTGTGAGACAGCCTTTGAACAACTAAAGACAGCACTCCTGGACTGTGTGATCCTGGCCCACCCAGATTTTGAGAGACCTTTTATTCTCTCCACTGATGCCTCCACTGACGGGCTTGGAGCCGTCCTGTCTCAGGTACCTGCAGGTGAGGTGAGGGCGAGACCAGTTGCTTTTGCCAGTAAATCCCTGAGCCGCAGCCAGACTAAATACCCTGCTCACAGACTCGAGTTTCTGGCCCTTAAGTGGGCAGTTTGTGATAAATTCAGTCATTGGCTCAAAGGTCATCAGTTTACAGTGTGGACTGATAATAATCCGCTCACATACATCTTGACCAAGCCGAAGCTGGATGCCTGTGAACAGCGCTGGGTCTCCAAACTGGCTCCATATAATTTGACATCAAATACGTTCCTGGCAGACTGAATGTTGTAGCAGATGCCCTGAGCAGGAAACCTTTTGTCAGACCTTTGGCTGACCGCTCCTTTCTGAACCTTATGTTGATCTGTTGGAGCAGGCCTGTGAAGTAAAAGAAGAGTGTGTGCAGGATGCTTTCCATCTAACCTGTCAGCCCCAGTCATTGACCAGCCCACTCTCGACTGCAGTCAATGTCTCTATGTCAGAGGATGAGGTCTCCGCCGTTCTCTCAGCATCTGATGGTTGGGAGGTTGCACCCAGACACCGTGCCACTTCCCTGGCTGGCCATCTTTGATGCAGTTGTTGGTCCGGAACCCAGCCTGTTTTCTGCATTGTCCAAACCTGAGCTCCAGTCTCACCAAGAAAGTGATGGTGTGGTGTCCAGAGTGGCCTTCTATGTGAGGAGGAAACAAAGGCCTTCCAGGCGTGAGCGTGCTCATGAAAGTCAGCAGACCCTGAGGATTTTGAAGCAGTGGGATAGGCTGGCAGTCCTGGATGGGATTCTGTACCGCGTCACTAAAGATCCTTTGACGAAGCACAAGCGCTTCCAGTTCATTGTCCCGGAGTCCCTTAAGTCATCTGTACTCTCTGGCGTCCATGACAATGCTGGTCACCAAGGGCAGCCGCGCACTTTATCACTGGCTCTCTCAGCGTTTCTTTTGGTATGATATGGAGAAGGATGTACGCAACTATGTAAAGCAGTGTGTAAGATGTGTTCTCAGTAAGACCCCTGAACCATCAGCTAGAGCTCCACTAGAGAACATAAAGACCAGTTTGCCAATGGAACTGGTGTGCATTGACTTTTGGTCTGCCAAGGACAGCAACAACAAGTCAGTGGATGTTCTTGTGGTCACAGACCATTTTACTAAATTGGCCCATGCTTTTCCCTTGCCGCGATCAGTCCGCAAAAGAGTGTGGCTAAGAAGCTTTGGGAGGGGTTCTTCTGTATTTATGGCTTTCCCCCTGAGCATCCACTCCGACCAGGGTCCGAGCTTTGAGAGTGAATTGGTGGCGGAGTTGCTGGAAATGGGTGGTGTCATCAGTCTCATACCACACCATACCACCCTATGGGCAATGGAGTCACAGAGAGGTTCAACAGGACATTGGGGAGTATGTTGAGATCCTTGCCCCCACGGACTAAGCAGAAGTGGCCACAGATGATTCAGGCTTTGACAATTGCATATAATTGCACAGCCCATGAAACAACGGGATTTGCTCCCTTCTACCTCATGTTCGGGGAGGATTCCTCGGTTACCGGTGGATCTCCTCTTCAAGAATGTTCTTCATGATGACTTTGTTGGCGACTACAATGTGTATGTCAAGTCACTCATGGATGATCTTCATTCTGCCATGATCCTGGCCCAAGGAAAACAGCGTTGTTGAACAGAAACACCAATCAGAACAGTACAATAAGCGTGTCAAGGGTTTACCTCTGTCAGTTGGAGACCGTGTGCTGTTGGCAAATAAGGGTGTCAAAGGAAAGAGGAAGTTGTCGGACAAGTGGGAGGCAGTAGTTTATGATGTTGTTGCCGCTAAACAGACCTTCACATCTACAAAATCAGAGATCAAGCGGGTAATGAAAGGACTGTGCACCGCAACTTGCTCCTTCAGGTCAATTTCCTGCCACTGGATGTTTCACTGGATGTAACAGAGGTTCAGCCTGAGGCTGATGACGCTTTTGCCCTGGAGGAACATGAGGCATCCATGGTCAATGAAGAAGCTGAATCCTACCTTCCCAGTGCCCCTCTGAGTCTGAGCAGATCCAGTGTTGACCGCACTACATCCTGGGTCCAGCATCAGTCGCCCAATGAAAGCCTGGAAACTGATGTGATGTCTTATGGTCCCTCCCTTGGGGCTGCTGGTGTTGCTTGGGATATGTCCGACAATCCCCCTGATGAACCTCGAGCCACTGATTTGGGTAACAACCTTACCACACGATTTGGTAGAATCGTTAAGCCAGTATGTAGATTGATTGAATCTATGACTCAGATTGAATCGCTGTTTGACCCAGAGAGAGTTCCTTCTCCAATTATAACAATTTGATTTATGGGCCTCTGTTTTCTATTAATTGTTACCTGGTACGAGTTGTAATCACCAATTGTTGGGCTATTTGCTACCTATGGTTATGTTCTTCCTACTTTACGCACATTGTAAATGGTTGTAATTATGTGGTGTAAAAGGCACTACTTTTTGTCTCTTGATCTTTAGATAGATGGTTTTCTCGCCTACTGGGCCTATGGTTTCTGTGGCTAGTTTTCTTTTTGGCAACCTGTGTTATGTGCTGTTAGTATTTTGTGTAATTCTAGGGGGGTGTATGTAACCGGTTCATATGTGTATAATTACACAAAATGTAATTTTTTCCTTTATTCTATTTTCTCTCCATACCTGGTGTTTAAAATGTATGTGCAGTTTTGGTCCTCCCAGCCGCTTCTTCTATGTTTTTCTTTTTTTTCTTCTTCTTCGTGTGTTCCCCGACTTGCCCCTGGTATAATGCCCCCCCCCCCCCCCCCCCCCCCCCCCCCCCCCCCCCCCCCCCCCCCCCCCCCCCCCCCCCCCCGCCCCCCCCCCCCCCCCCCCCCCCCCCCCCCCCCCCCCCCCCCCCCCCCCCCCCCCCCCCCCCCCCCCCCCCCCCCCCCCCCCCCCCCCCCCCCCCCCCGCCCCCCCCCCCCCCCCCCCCCCCCCCCCCCCCCCCCCCCCCCCCCCCCCCCCCCCCCCCCCCCCCCCCCCCCGCCCCCCCCCCCCCCCCCCCCCCCCCCCCCCCACCCCCCCCCCCCCCCCCCCCCCCCCCCCCCCCCCCCCCCCCCCCCCCCCCCCCCCCCCGCCCCCGTGCCCCCCCCCTCCCCCCCGCCCCCCCCCCCCCCCCCCCCCCCCCCCCCCCCCCCCCCCCCCCCCCCCCCCCCCCCCCCCCCCCCCCCCCCCCCCCCCCCTGCCCCCCCCCGGGAAGAGTGTTGGCTGGATATTTAGCGGCACGTATTAATAAATTTCTGTGTATCCTGTGAAACAGTTCCAGCTGTGTCGTGTGGCTCCTTTGCCCCCACACAACACAACGCAGAAGTACACCGGTCACATATATATATATATATATATATATATATATATATATATATATATATATATATATAATATTATATAATAATAATGAAGCGTAACGATTTTGGTAAAAGATGTTATTATTACAAAATGTTCGACAGAATCTATCTCCATGGAAATGAGCAGTTTCACACCACCAGGCCATATCTGTGGAGAGCCGACCCCACTTACCTTAAGAAAGCATACTTATCAAGTTAATTGTGACCAGTAAAAAAACAGCCACAATGAGACAATAATAATACCTGGTCCTGAATCAAGACATTTACACCGGATTTATATTGACTGCAAGGCAAGTCCAGTACGTACTTTGAGTGGGTTACTTGCAGATTACCTGTTACATCAACTACAACAATACCGGTGTGTATTTGCTTAAAGCAACATGATTTCACGTGGGTTCATGCAATAACCCAAGTCTAATGACTTGAAAACCACAACAGACCGCCGGTGAAAATAGACATCTTGTGAATTCTTTCTGCAGACCCGCACCTTACCCAAACCCGTAACTTGCACTCCACCAAGGTTAGTGTGGCAGGTTGCATTGATTTGAATGACTTTCTAAATTTTGTGGGACCTTGTTACGATGATTTTGTCGACTTATTGTTCAATATGTGAGAAATGGAAATGTAATTTTTGGAGCTTAATGTTTATCATGGGGATTTTCTTTGTACCCCAAAAAGTATTGTTCCATCTGTCATGTATTAAAGGATAAGTGAATATAGTATTTATCATGACGGGCCTAATTACAATACAGTATAGTATAAGCCAACTATGCCACCACCAACACTCCATCAGAAGACAGACTAATTTAACTTTTGAAGCCACATATAACAACACATGGCTTCAAGTGTTTACAAAATATTTTAACCCCAGAAACAGCAAAATAAGGAACATTTAGTACAGAAATAGAAAGTGCTGAGTTAGCCACTTTACAGGAAATGATAAACAGTTGTGTTTATGTTCAGGAAATGTTTTTGGGTTTGACTCTAGTGTGGGCACAAAACATGACAGACAAGTGCAATCAGCATGTTACAATAAGAATGAAACACTATTATTCTAAGAGCAAGTTACATTTTTTTAAATATTTACTGTATTGTAGGGTTGCCAAAAGTATAAAAAAAATCTGATACTAATCAACATTAAAACTAGTATTGAAACTAGATACTCATTTAAGCAATGAAAGAAATGAACCTTTGCTAAATAACAAGTATAAGACTAAATAGACTAGTATATGCCCATGGACAACTATAGAACCTACCTGGACAACTAAGTGATTACACAGATATAATGCTGCATGGTAACATAAAAAGAAGTACAGTATTACAATTTAATGTTGAAAATGCTATTGTCTAAATAAAGAGTGTTTTTTGCAATCAATGTGCTACCGGAATCAGTAGTGGAATTAAAATAAAATAAAATAAAATAAATAAAATAGTCTTATTTAAAAAGTGCACTACTTTTCTGGTGGATGGTAAACCTTTGCCTGAATTGTTCCACAATATGTTATTAAAATTACATATCTTGAATTTAATTCCCTTTTTTTATGTTTAATTGGTTAATACCAGGAAAACTTGTACTGTTACTGTGAGTGGGGTCACCTTGAGTGGAGATCTGACCTGTAACTAATCACTTTCTGAGGCTATTGTAAAAAAAAAAAAAAAAAAAAAAAAAAAAAAAAATCTTTAGTTGTTTGTTTGTAGCCTGTGTAGTATCCTGATTTATTGTGAGCCAAATAGCGTAAACGCAGGTCTATTTTTTGCATTTCAGAAATAGGCTATAATTTAACTTGTTAATCACTATGACAACGATCCTAATTTTTCATCATTTGAAACCCGAAAACACGTAAAAATGGACGTAAAACACTAACCAATGACCACCATAGAATAAACCTAAAATCAGTGTCATTATCAGGCCTTCTCTGTGAGCGTGGACCACACCGGAGAGACAACCTGAGACAACACCGAAAACTACGGACCGCACTGGTGACTCTACCGGAGATTTACGGAAACTATGCCGGACACAACATTGAAGACTACACCGGCGACTGCACCGTAGACTGCACCAGAGATTACACGGAGGCTAAAACGGAGACTACACAGGTGACTACACTGAAGACTGCACCGGAGAGTCTACCGGAGGCTACACCGCCGACAACACCGCGAGACTACACCGGAGACTACACCGGATATTACGAGGACAGGAGCCGAACGGAGCAGCGGACAGGACCGGAGCTGTGTACCTGTGAAGTGCTGTAGCGTGGAGCCGTGAACCCAAAGGCTGAGCACCTGCTGCACGGACAGATTCACCGAATAGTCTGGGCTCGTTGTCATGTCTCTCCCCCTGTCACCGCCGCTATCACCGTTGCTACCACCACCGCGGTCACCGCCGCTTCTCCGCGAGACTGGCTCCCGACCACCGCATGCATGGAGGAGCGCGACCACCCTCTCCCGCTGTTCCGCTCTCCCCGTCTACCGGTACCTCCGCTTCGGTTTCAAGTCCGGTTCCGATGCGGGAAGAAACAGGCCCGCGGGCTGGAGGCTGCATGCTTGCGGGGCCCGTAGCCATGGCACGGGGAATGGCACGGGGATGACACGTATGGTGGTAGGTCGGATCGTTCTACAGCTGAACCCGACGTAACACTTTTAAAGGCACAGTATCTCTTCGTGATGGGGGAGGGAGGGTGCGGTACTTACGCTTAAATACAAATAAATTATTATTATTTTTTTTAATCATACAATGTTATTTCCAGATTTTTTTAGATTATGTCTCTCACAGTGGACATGCACCTAAGATTAAAATTTCAGACCCCTCCACGATTCCTAAGTCGGAGAACTTCAATCACAGGGTGTTCAAATACTTATTTGCCTCACTGTAATTGACACTTTGCAGCTGACGTCATCAACATCCCCTGATGCTAATTGAAGGTACTGTGACTCAAGTTAGACTTTATCTGAGCATTGTTTTAACACAATCTGACCTGAAAGATCAAAATTAGCTGCAACTACAACAGGTGATCGGTTTGTGTTCTTATAGCAATAGCATTAACCAGTAGTTTTTTCAGTAACTCACACTCACCTTTTAGTTGAAAATCAAACACCTCAACAGGACCATGAATGCTTGTACTGATCACAGGCTTCTGATGTGTTGCTTAAATGTATTTTGTATTTTTTCTTGAGTTTTCAGATGATCTTAAAACTTTTTTGGCTGTGTTTGTTAATGTGTGCATTGGGTCACCATGGTAACTACTGAACATTCCACCAGAAAGATTTAAAACACCCCCATTGTGAGGTATCAATAATTATATATTTCTAACAAAAAAGGAAATCAGTTATATATTGTTAAATCCATCAATATAGTGAAACTATGCTGAGTGCAAATGTGATTAAAGGCACCACGATGTCCCTGGTTCTTTAGTTTGGTTATTGATTTATTTTATTTATTTATTCATTCAGTATTTTACCAGGTAAGTCAATTACGAACACCTTTACACTTGCAATGATGACCTGGCCAAGAGCCAACATAATAGCACACAGAACATACTCACAAACATGCACAAATCAATCATAATTATTGTTAGGGTTAGGTGTTATTCCATCCATCCATTAATTTTCTTCCACTTATCCGGGGACGGGTCGTGGGGACAGCAGTTTAAGCAGGGACTCCAAGACTTCCCTCACCGCATACACGTCCTCCAGCTCCTCCGGTGGGACCCCAGGCCAGCCGAGAGACATAGTTCCTCCAAGGTGTCCTGGGTCATGCCCGGGGCCTCCTCCCAGTAGGACATGCCTAGAACACCTCCCTAGTGAGGCGTCCTGGAGGCATCTGGAAAAGATGCCCGAGACACCTCAATTGGCTCCTCTCGCCATTGAGGAGCAATGGCTCTACTTCGAGCTCCTCTTGAGTGATCGAGTTTCTGGCCATTTGGTTCAGGCCACATTTCTTATCTGTAGATTTTATCTGTATCTTTTTCATCTCAATAATGTGTGATCCCCACTCTGGGAGGGTTATAAGACACTGACGCAATCACATTGTTTGACTTTGCTTTAAATCTCATATCTCTCAACGATTCATCGTTGCTAACTGTCTTGTCTTGCTAACTGCCTAGTCTGAAGTCGCCCCTTGCATGGACTCCAGTATCCTAGCAACCCATGCCATAGGCATGGGATATGCATATTTGTTCTTGCTAGCATGTCATCGTCAACATTGAGTCAATGTGTCACAATTTCACTTTTTAAGTTCTGTGTACCTATGGGAAATTGCATTGAATTCCGCCTAAAGTCATATGAGTGCCCTCAACACACCAACAAAGTTATGAGTGAGTTTGCTGCTGAATTCCACTCATTTTTACTAGAAAAGCACCCCCAATGCGTGAAAGCACTGTTCTGCACACATATATGATAGTATTGTGAAGTTGGGGGAAAGAGCTATTCAGCTGCTGAAAATGCGATTGCAGCAATAAAAAACCTGAAAACGCCTATAACTTTAGTTTGCAAGGTGATAGAACCAAATTTTAAAATGTATGTTGGACAGGTCGACAAGCTCTATTGGCATAGCAACAATTGGCTTGATACGTTTTGTGGTTTTTCCACAATTTCACTTTATAAGTTCTGTGTGCGTATGGGAAATTGCATTGAATTCCACCTAAATTCATATGAGTGCCGCACTTCGCACTCGGGCGACCGGGCACTCCCTGTAGGTGAGCTGAACTGGCATTCAGTTCCGTTTTATTGTGGCTTTGGGCTGCACTTGTGGCCAAACCAAGACAAAAGACATTGGGAGCAGTGACCAACATGGGGTTTTCCAGGCATCGCCATGTCAACACCGTCCAAAATACAAAGTTGGCCCCTCAGACTTTTTTGAAGGGGAAGATGTAATGAATCAACGTGCCAAATCTCACATTCGTCATTGAAGGTATAAAGCCGTTATAAGACTTTGAAATGTCCAAAAATTTGTAAATTTTCCCATTAGGATAACATGGGGTATTTCGCACATCACCATGGCAACAGAGTGAAAAATATGGCATGGGTGTGATTGACTTTTTTGATTGTGATGACATGAAGAGTCAGTGTGTAAAATTTCACTTAATTCCATGAAACTAATTTTTTTCTCATGAATGGGAAATTTTCGGACCGTTCCCATTTGGATAACATGTGAAATTTGGCGCATTGCCATGGCAACACGGTGCAAAAAATTATATGGCATCGCTTGATGAATGTGTGTACCAAATTTGGTGGCTCTATGACAAAGTTGACGTTGGGGCGTCTCCCATTGACGCAATGTATTTTGACTTTTGTAGGTGGCGCTGTTGCGCCATTTTTTTTATGCCCAATGATGCACCATATAAAAAAATACATTTTTCGCCACTTCTAAATTTTGGGCAAAATTTGGTGAGTTTTTGAATATGTTCAGGGGGTCAAATTCCTGTTCAAAGAGCAGAAGAAAGTGTGGTTGTTCGATCAAGAACCACCGAGGCCGAGAGTAGGTTTAGGTGATGTTTATTCAATCCGATGCACATAGGTACAACTTATACAGTGATAGTAGATGCCAATGGAACAGAGAGATGTGGACGCATCAAAGAGAGACAGAGCAAGGGCCCAAAGGACACGCAACGCACAAAGGACGCACGGACCTGGACCTCGAACCAGGAGAGGTCCTCTTACTTTATACTCCTATCAGGCCATTCCCCTAGTTATGTAATAGCATTCCATGTCAGGTCAACCTGATATTTTGGCACTAGTTAGTTTCAAAACAATTCCCATAAACCAATGGACTACTTGCCAGTACTAGTTCTCAAACAATTCCCGGAGTAGTTGGGTCAGAACAGCCTTGGCTCTCTCTCCCAGCCACATCCACATCCTCTGTGTGCTCCCATATTTAGACAAAACAATATCAGTGTAATTAATCATTTCATACAAACATTTAGAGGATATTTTCCACGACACATCCCCCCTTTCCAGGTTCTAACCTGGAACCATTTTCACAGACCCTTTAAGTAACCATAGTAATGTGTAGCATCCCAATTCGTACCATCATACCATGCAGTGGAGGCGAAAAAAACCCAGGTGATTCAAACAGGGGAAAAAATTCCTCCACGACCCTTTTTCGAGCGATCTCTGTCATGTGTTTCTAATTAGAATCAAATTCATCACATCGACAGCCAAACATAACTTTCAATTGCATGGTCTGACGTAACAAAGGTGATACATTGTGAATTGATTGGACAATAGTAATACAGATTACAGGTCAGTGTATGTAAGCTGTGGCAGAACTGTTTGTCACAGCCCTGCATTGTGTACAATGTGTAATGAGTTATAATGACAATGAATATGATCACGTGGTAATTATATTTAAAACGAGAGAGTCCATAGAGATCATAGAGTCCATAGAGCCTGTAGAGCAGTGAACGGGTCTTTCGTCTTCATAGTTCTCGTCTTCACCTCATGTACTTTACGCACAGTAGGGAGGCCTTCGTTGGAGGTCTGTCTCAGAGGTTACTAGCACATGAGACATGACCCCAGATTGAACACCATTAGAACTCTTCACCTGGAAAACCCCCCTTTTCCTCGCTGTCATACTCTTCCTTGTACTCACTCGTATCAGTGTAATACTTGCCTCTGTATCCCCTTTACCACCAAAGTTTTGAATACAGGAATACAACAACACAGGATGAAACTAATGAGCAAAATACATATTAAAATAGTCAGGCCTATTCTCATCAGTGCTGACTTCCAACTCCCAAATGTCTCTTCCAACCACTGGATCCATCCTGCTGTTTCCACCCCAGAGTTCTCAGCTACCTCAGTCTGTACCTTCCTCAGAGCATTCATAGCTTCTGTAAAGGCACCTTCAGGGGCTGTGTGACCCTGGGATATAAGTACAACATTGTGATCCTATCAGATTGCACACACCCTGAACTTCTGCTAACATCCAGTCAAGAACCTGTTGATTCTGCCATGCAACCGCACTATTAGCATTAACCTGCTCTCCCAGTGCACCTAGTGCACTTATTGTGTGATTTATAAATCACTGTTGATTGTAATAAATGTAATTTATCCATTCTGTATTTTTGTTAGCTGTTATCCATGGCAGAATAGACTCAAATCCTGATGTAATCTCACTTCTTGCCTTAAACTCATCAGGAATTCCTCGTGGTTGACCAATTGAGTCTATATACACTCCTGCTTCTCTATCAAAACTCCTTTTCTTTCTACCTGAACCCTTTGGCTCCTCAAGCGAGGGAAACACAATAACTGTTTGGATCATCTGCACTCTGGCACACCTTCCTGTCCAGTTCTGTGGAAGTACTGAGAATACTCTCTGACCACCGCACCACCAATAATAGTCGGCCAATGGTATTGTCTGATTCTGATATGGGCAAGCTGGAACATAAATAGACCCTAAGATTCCTCCCTTAGTTTGTAATGCACGTTTAAGCGTCGCTTTTACACAATCTTCATTTACTTTCCAATTGTATTGACATTTAGCTAGTGGAATTCTTCCTATTTCCTTACTGCCTATTTTCTCCACACATTCAAATTGTCCTACAGGTGTCAATGGTAATCCTACCGGCATACCTAACTGCGCACTCTTTTCACCTATACTCACCTTTAAGGCCTTGCACCTCTTTAGGTTCCCAACTCCCTGGGCACTCGAGTCGAACATATGCATATACCCAGGAGTCCCTAAATACAACAAACACTCAGCACCACACCAGGCCCGGTCTTCAGATTGCGCATTGACTGCTTCCTCTCCACACCTTTTCCAACTATAGGCAGAATTAACCACAAACAATTGATCGGGTCTAGCTTTAGTACACACGTAACAGTCTGTTTTGTTATTACTATAACTGACAAATCGAACCCATCTGTACCAGCTGTTATTGCCTGTCTCTTCTTCTAATTTATCAACCCCATCTATTTGGTCTTCCTCCAAAGCATTGTTAACTACCTCATTAACCTTTTTCACGAGTCCTCCTGCCAACTCTTTCCAACCTTGTACTGTCCGTTGTAACCAACCAGCAACACTTTGATTGACCTCAACCACTGTTACTCCCGTAACACCATCTTCTTCCATCTCCCGCTTAAACCTTCTTGTTGTTGTCGTTGTTATGTTTTGTCCTGTAACAGTGGGCACTATCGTGTTCGTAGTTGTTGGTGTTGGTTTAAGTGTAGTACTCGTAGTGGTCGTCGTTGGTTTAACACTCGTCGCTGGAGTACTAGTCACCATTATCGTCGGGATAGTCGGGGTATTTTGTTTAGTTGTGGCTGTAATGGTGGTCCTTGCTACAGTCAGTGTAGTCAGTTTCGGTGTAGTTACCATTGTTAGTGTAGTCATCGCTTTTATTAGCATACTCCTAACTGTAGTAGGCGTCGTCATTGTCAAAGTGGTCATAATGTTCGTTACTGAGGTTGTAGGAGTCGCTGTAGCCGTGGACCATGAAGCCACATAGGGGGTCTCGTTCGGAGCCAATGTAGGATGATACAACCTAACATATCTCTCCTCAGATGACGTGTGTCCGGTATCTGTAAAATGAACAGTCATCCCACATAAAGCTTTCCTCCCTCTCTTACCTCCTCAATTATCCCCACTTTAACCCTCCAATCAGTGTTTCTCTCAATCACATGTAACACACAAGCTGCTTGTCCCCATTTTTCAAAGTTAAACCAAAGCCACCCTCTGGTCCAAGTGAACCCACAAAGATGTAATCTTGGATATTCTCCCTTTACTACTTGAAACTTAAATTCTTGAATATTGTCAGTCCATTCATATTTAGGCATTTTTACCATCCACCTAGTGTCTAAGTGTTTGAACGTTGTTGACGTACTGAGCCATTTGTCTGCTGTTGGCCAGTCCAAAGGAATTGGAGTTGCCCTTTTCTGTCTCCCCTCTCGTCCACTCCTGGCAGCCTCTGTCATTGGCTGGCCGTCAACCTGTACCAACCTCTTCCCCAGCAGGAGGAGCAGCAGCAGAAGCACCATTCTCCCCCCTTTCCAGGGAAGATTCACCCTGGAACCCAACATCGTCTTTATCTTTTGTTTCCAATGTCCCTGCTAGGTCAGAATTAACTTTCACACAATGATTTAAATGATACCAAGTAGTGGAACCTTTTACTTGCACTGCAGTTGACGTCCACTCTAGTCCAGTGGGTTCTTAACCTGGGTTCGATCGAACCCTAGGGGTTCGGTGAGTCAGTCTCAGGGGTTCGGCGGAGCACCCGACTCATATGATTCGCGAACTGCGAGAGCGTCTCCAGATGCCGGCCGTGTCCCAATTCAACAAATGCACCATTCAGTGTGTCTATCAAAGTACCCGTCCGACTTAAATGCACCGTTCGAACGGTGTATTTAAGGGCACTTTGGTGAATTGAGACACGGCATGACACACGGCATGAGACACAGCCAGAGTGATGCCCCGGCATTGACTGGGAGGATCCCGGCGACAACTGCGCTCTGATTGGTCGTCTTCGAGGGCAACATAAGCACGTTACCGTAATAATGGGCTCGACACACGGGGAGCGACGTCGCTCGCTCTCCATTTATTTCCAATGGTACCTGTGCGACACTGCGAAAATCGCTCGTCTCTCTGACGTCCGCGACAAGCGAAAAGTAGTGCACGTGAAAAACCTCGCGCTCGTGCACGTGACGTGCACACGCGGGCCTGCGACGCGATAAATGAAAGTTGAAAAATGTTCTACTTTTATCGCTGTCGCTGCACAACAGCCAATCAGAGAGAGTTTGATTGACGAGCAAATGAGATGGAAGACTGCACTGTCCACTTCAGAGACATCATGGAGGAGAAAATCATACTTTCCGTATCGGATTTCTCAATTCTTTTTGATGATTAATCTTCGATAAATCTTTTTTTTTAGTTTTGTGAAGTGCAACCAATAGTAATATTTCAGTCAAATGAAGCAGAACTTTCTGAGATTTCATTTTAGCGTCTTTTTTCCCCATTTACCGCTATACAACCTCAAAATTCCCTCCAAATCCGATGTGTAGGAGGCTCACGATCCGCTCCGGAACAGAGCGCGACGTGACAGGCTGCCGCTAGTCGCTGCAGTTTGTCGCTGCCCGTGTGTTCGATTTTAAAGCCCATGCGATGAGTGTCACTGTACGCTGTCGTTAGTAGCTCCCCGTGTGTCGAGCCCATGACAGTAACATATTTGAAGAGCCTCATGCCTCTGCTTTGAGATGCTGTTTGAATTTACATGAAGCATAATTGGTGGTGGAGTTACGGTGATGGAAAGTCCGGAACCGAGAATCTGTCGGCAGTGATAGCATCCGATGCTAAAGGGTTATTATTTTAATCCATACTAACTATGTAAAAAGCAAAAAAAAAAAGAAAGTGGTCAGATGAATCTGTACTACATGGATTCACATATATAACGGAACATGATGGGAGTCAGCGTCCTGTCTGAATGATTTGAAATGCCAAGTTAAGCAATTCTAGTCTAGTACCGGCAAAACATGCATGGAGATGGGGAATACAAGGACACAATGCTTGCTGAATTCAAGGTAAAGAGAGCCAAATTTATTGTGAGTTCATGCACTGTATTGGTTTTGTTCTTTGAACACAGTGATGTTAATGCACGGTTCATTTTGTGACCAGTAAAACATACTTATGTCTTGAATTTGAAAAAAAAATATTTTATTTTGTCAATAAAGAGGGGTTCGGTGAAGGTGCATATGAAAACCGGTGGGGTTCGGTACCTCCAAAAAGGTTAAGAACCACTGCTCTAGTCACTTCGTATGGTCCTTCTCTCCTCGGAATGTCCCACTTTCTCCTGAAAACCTTCACGTACACCAAATCACCTGGTTTCACTTTTGGTTTCTCCTTCTGGTCTCCTTTTTCCTGCAAATACAAAGCAGCCACCCGAGCGGAAATGCCCCTGTGGATGTTAGTCAATTGTTTCACATAGGCTTTCATATCATTCACCAGGATATGCAATGGAGGACCCTTTGCAGCCTTATACACAGGGGTTGGCATGACACGCCCTGTTAATGCTTCATGAGGTGACAATTTTACGGTTCTGTTCTTGCTCTATATGCCATTAATGCAAGTGGGAGAGCATCTACCCAGTTCAGTCCTGTACACATGCAAATCTTTAGCAGTTTATTTTTCAACACCCCGATAGCTCTCTCCACCATCCCATTTGCCCATGGAGAATAGACACAGGAGAGTCTTTGTTTGATTCCTAGCTTTTGTAAGACACATTTTACTGTTTTGTCTACAAACTCCTTACCATTGTCAGAACTTATTCTTGCCGGGATGCCAAATCGAGGTATAACTTCTCTACACAGGAATTTTGCCACTGTGTCTGCATTTTTGTGTTTCGATGGCGTTGCCTCAACCCATCTACTAAATCTATCAACTACAACCAACATGTATCTTTTTCCTTGCACTTGTCTAAGCATGTCCACAAAATCCATTGCCAGATGCATAAACGGTTCTTCTGGTGCCAGAATATGCCCTGCCGGCAGAGTTTCTCCCCTCCTTATGTTACTTTTTAAACATGTATCACAACGGCTAATTACACTGTCAACATGTTGCTGTAGTTTTGGTGCCCAAAAATTCCATTGTTTTATTTTTCTCATCACCTCACTTCGTGACTCATGACTCAAACCATGTGCCTCTCCTATCATTAATGGTAACAACTCCTTAGGAGCTACGATCAGACCTTCATGATTTCTCCATAATCCCTCCATGTCTTTTGAAGCTCCTCTTTGAGCCCATAGCAATTTTTCAGCTTCTGATGCCTCTTCCTGTGAGAGTAACATATCTTTTAGGGACATTCGATCTTCTATGTCCACCGTATGAGTTACCATAATAGTTTCTTCTTTTACTGCTGCGGCACGTTTAGCTGCTTCATCAGCCGCACTGTTTCCTTTAGTGACCCAAGAGCCATCTTTTTGATGTGCTGTGCATTGAACAATAGCCAGAGCTTTAGGCTTCATCATGGCCATTAATAACTTAGCAATTTGTTCACCATGTTGGATAGGTGAGCCATCAGATTTTTTAAACCCTCTTCCTTTCCAAGCTGCTCCAAACAAATGACACACACCATGTGCATATGCTGAGTCAGTGAAAATATTCACATTTCGTCCCTCAGCATACTCACATGCACTCGTCAATGCCTTTAATTCTGCTAGTTGTGCTGAGCATGGCTGTCCACAACGTTGCTCTCTCACCACCCTTGTTTCACCGTCTTTCATTTCCACAACTGCGAAACCCGCCTTGAGTGTGTCTCCATCCTTGTAACAGGTCCCCACGCTCTATTTGCACAGCAAAAATTGGCTTGATTCATTTTGTGGTTTTTCCATAATTTCACTTTTTAAGTTCTGTGTGCCTATGGGAAATTGTACTTAATTCTGCCTAAAGTCATATGAGTGCCCTGAGAACACCAACCAAGTTATGAGGGAGTTTGCTGCTGAATTCCACACATTTTTACTAGAAAAGCACCGTACGTCCCCACAGCAGACTCTGCCAAACTGAGGGGCTCCCCGTCATTTATAGTATTGAATAAACAAGGGTCGCGTACGAAGGGGAACGGGCCAGGCTCCCCTCCCAGGCGCACCTCGGATACTTTCTCAAAACAAAAGGCTGGTATCATAACTGTTGACGCTACGCAGGGCACATTCCTAAGCAGTACACAGCAACACAGCATGCAAAGTAACATCTAGTCAGGGAAGAGGGCAAACGAGGGCACTACACACAGGGCTATAACCTGTCATGCATAAAAGCACTGTTCTGCTCACTTATGTGAAAGTATTGTGAAGTTCGGGAAAAGAGCTGTCCAGCTGCTGAAATTGCGATTGCAGCAATAAACAAAACAAAAAAAAACACAAAAAAAAAAACAACAAAAAACTGAAAATGCCTATAACTTTAATTTGCAAGGTGATAGAACCAAACTTTAAAATGTATGTTGTACAGGTCCCCAAGCTCTATTTACACAGCAAAAATTGGCTTGATTCATTTTGTGTATTTTCCATAATTTCGTTTTTTAACCCTTATATTATGTTACGGGCCATTTTGACCCATTTCAGTTTTTGCTTTGACAAAAGTACTGGTTATCAATCATTTTTCTTCCCACAATTTTGTGACTTTTTCCTCATCTTGGGTCATTAACTCCTGTGTAAAAACTGGACTCTTTGATGTGTAGTACAATGTCTGTGCATAGCTTGTATACAAAGATGATGTTGTGGGTCATTTTGACCCAGACACTTTAATGGGGGTAAATACCTGTTCAGATCCACAATAAACATCTCCTTAATGTTCTTTGATGTACTTTGTTTAGATTGCCCTGAGACCCAGGTGCAAGTAGAGGCAGAGCTTTCTCGCCCTTGTCCTTGTCACTCACTGTCTCTGTCATTTCATTTCTTGGCAAACACACCAAAAATGAGCTCCAGAAGTTTTGCTGTTCAAGAAACTTTGGCACAAATATTTAACTGGGATGGTGATGCAGAGGAAGAGATTTCAGAGGCAGAGGATCTTTCAGAGACCGAGGACAATGTTATTGATGATCCAGATTGTCAGTTTTCCGCTGATGAGGAGTATTCAGAGCCATTGTCTCTCCATCAGATGAAGACCAAGGAATGCAGCAATCATCATCCACAGAGGATACAAGGGCATCTGTCGTAATGTGGGTTGAATCGGACCAATATGGCGACCAGGAGCGGTTTAACAGTGTTTATTTACAGAAGTGACAATAATTAACGATCAATAGTGCTGAGTATAGGGCGACGGGGAGCGGGACGAGGAGCCGGGAGCGAGGAGCAGGTGAGTCGGGAGACTAGGACGTGGAGCCAGGAACGAGGAGCAGGTAAGACCGGAGAGCAGGACGAGGAGCCAGGAACGAGGAGCAGGTAAGACCAGATAGCAGGACGAGGAGCCAGGAGCGAGGAGCAGGTAAGACCGGAGACGAGGAGCCAGGAGCGGAGAGCAGGTGAGAGTGCAGGAGCCGTGAGCCGAGTGCAGGTGAGTGCGTAGACAAGACAAGCAGGTTACCAGGAGGACGAGGCGGGAGCTGGACGAGAGGTGCAGGCATGCGGAGGATCCGGGAGCAGAGGTCTGGAGGGGAAACAGGAGTCGATCAGCATTCACAAAGATAAGCGAGCAGTAATCCAAGTAGGCAGAATAGCTACGTTTTCACGCGGACGGACTTGCACCGAATGAATGGGCCAAGTCCCATTTATCCTCCACAGGTGGTGCTCATCACCGTAGACGAGATGCAGGTGCATGTGGGAGGAGCAGAGCTCCGCCCAGCTCCGGAGTGACAGGTGAGGGAGGGGGAGAGAAGACACGGGAGGCAGGAGACAGGAACCACAAGGCGTGGCTCATGACAGCATCTAAAGATGGTAAGATAAAATGGTCAACATCACCCTACCAAAGTCGAGGTAGATGGTCATCTTTCAGTGTCATAAAAATGACTCCCAATCCCACAAGATTTGCTGTCACACGAGTTGATGAGATTCAATTTCAGCTCTTCATATCCCCACCAATAGAGAAATTCTGCCTTTGATGTACAATCCTGGTCCCCATGTTACCATTGATGAGTGCCTTGTTCCATTCAGGGGGCGCTGTCCTTTTCTGCAGTACGTGCCTAACAAGCCCGCCAAGTGTGGCATCAAATTATGTGTAACCTGTGATGCAATATCTAGCTATGCATGGAATATGCAAGTATACACAGGAAAGCTACCTGAAGAAGAACCTGAGAAGAATCAGGGGATCTGTGTCATGCTGGAGATGAGTGAAGGACTGCAAGGTCACAGCATCGCATGTGGCAACTTCTTTACATCCTACCGCCTTGGAGATGAACTTCAGAAGAGGAAGCTCACTATATTGGGAACAGTCAGAAGAAACAAGCCAGAACTTCCCAAGGAAATTGTGAGGGTGCAGGGCAGACCTCTGCATTCCTCAATATTTGCTTTCAGTGAGAAAGCAACAGTTGTTTCATACTGCCCAAAGAGAAACAAGAATGTTCTTGTAATGAGCACAGTGCACACTGATGCATCTCTGAGTGCAAGAGAAGACAGGAAGCCACAAATGATCATGGACTACAACTCCACCAAAGGGGGAGTTGATAATCTGGACAAAGTCACAGCAACATACAGCTGCCAGGGCAAGACTGCTCATTTGCCCTTGGTGATTTTCTTCAACATTGTGGACGTGTCTGCGTACAATGCCTATGTCCTGTGGACTGAAATCAACCAATAATGGAATGGCGGCAAATTGTTTCGACGTCGGCTTTTTCTGGAACAACTTGGCAAAGCACTTGTCAATCCAAGGATGCAGAGTCAATCCAGGCCACCCAAAACTGCAGCTGCCATTGAAAAAACTGCAGTTGTCATTGAAAAAGTCAAGCTCACATCACCCAACCAATCTGCAAATGATCCGTTGGATACAGAAAAGGAAAAGATGCCAGGTCTGTCCCTCCCAAGATGACAGTAAAACAAGTACCTGTTGTGTAAAATGCAAGAATTACATCTGCAAAAAGCACACAATTACATTCTGTCCATCATGTGGAGAACATGGAAAATTTTGAACAATGAAAATGGTCGAAGTTGAATGACAAAAAAAAAAAAAAAAAAAAAAGTGTGAAGAGGAAACTCTTTAAATTGTTTTTAAATAGTTCTGTTGAAATTAAAAAGTTATTGTTTGTCTCTTTTCTAAATGTTCATATAATCTAAAATAAAGATGTGATTGGTTTAACCTGTTTTTTTTTAACTGTTTTTTTCATGGATTTACACTGTACGGGTCAGAATGACCAACATAATAAATGTAATTTTTTTTTCAACATAATACAAGGGTAAAGTTCTGTGTGCCTATGGGAAATTGCATTGAATTCCACCTAAATTCATATGAGTGCCCTAAACACACCAACCAAGTTAGGAGTGAGTTTTGCAGCTGGATTCCACTCATTTTTACTTGAAAAGCACCCCCAATACGTGAAAGCAATGTTCTGCACCATTTTATGATAATATTGTGAAGTTGGGAAAAAGAGCTGTCCAGCTCCTGAAATTGCGATTGCAGCAATGAAAAAAAGAAAAAAAAGAAAACGCCTATAACTTTAGTTTGCAAGGTGAGAGAACCAAACTTTAAACTGTACAGTTTAACTGCACAGGTCCCCAAGCTCTATTTCCCACAGCAAAATTTGCTTGATGCGTTTTGTGTTTTTTTTTTTCACAATTTCACTTTTTAAGTTCTGTGTGCCTATGGGAAATCGCATTGAATTCCGCCTAACAACATGAGTGCCCTGACCACACAAAACCAAGTTAGGAGTGAGTTTACTGGTGGATTCCACTTATTTTTACTAGATAAGCACCCCCAAAGCACTGTTCTGTTCACTTATGTGATAGAATAGTGAAGTTGGCAAAATTAACTGTTCAGCTGCTGAAAATGCGATTGCAGTAATAAAAAAACAAAACCGTAACCCTAACCCTAATCCTAACCTTATAATGAAAATCTATCACTTAATCTAACTTCTAATGCTAAACACAATCCACACCTCCACACTCAAATTAATCTTATTTTCTGACCCTAAATTTAACCTGATCCCAACCTAAACCCCTAAACCAAACCGTAACCCTAACCCTAACCCCAACACTAACCTTATAATGAAAATCTATCCCTAAATCTAATTTATAAGCTAATGCTAAACCCAACCAAACCTCCACAATCAACTTAACCTTATGTTCCGACCCTATGTCTAACCTGATCCTAACCTAAACCCAACTGTAACCCTAACCCTAACCCTAACTCTAACCCTAACCCCTAACCTTATAATGAAATCAATCACTAAATTCTATTTTTTAAGCTAATGCTGAACCAAATCCAAACCTCCACAATCAACTCAACCTTATTTTCTGACCCTATCTCTAACCTGATCCTAACCCTAACCCTAAACGCAACCATAACCCTAACCCTAACCTTATAATGAAAATCTATCACTACATCTAATTTCTACAGCTAACGCTAAACCCAATCCAAACCTCCACACTCAAATTAATCTTATTTTCTGACCCTAAATTTTACCTGATCCTAACCTAAACCCTAAACTCAACCGTAACCCTAACCCTCACCCTAACCCTAACCTTATAATGAAAATCTTTCACTAAATCTAATGTATAAAGCTAAATCTAACCACAATCCACAATAAACTCAACCTTATTTCTGGACCCTATCTCTAACCTTATCCGAACCCTAACCTTAAACCCAACTGTAACCCTAACCCTTACCCAACCCTAACCTTATAATGAAAATGTATCACAAAATTCTACTTCTTAAGCTAATGCTGAACCAACTCCAAACCTTCACAATAAACTCACCCCTATTTTCTGACCCTATCTCTAACCTGATCCTAACCCTAAACCCAACCGTAACCCTAACCCTAACCCTAACCTCAACCCTAACCCTAACCCTAAACCTAACCTTATAATGAAAATCTATCACTAAATCTAATTTCTAAAGCTAATGCTAAACCCAATCCAAACCTCCACACTCAGCTTAACCTTATTTTCTGACCCTATCTCTAACCTGATCCTAACCCTAACCCTAACCCCAACCGTAACCCTAACCCTCACCCTAACACTATCCCTAAACTTATAATGAAAATCTATCACTAAATCTAATTTCTAAAGCTAAAGCTAAACACAATCCAAACCTCCACAATCAACTTAATCTTATTCTCTGACCCAATCTCTAACCTGATCCTAACCCTAACCCTAAACCCAACCGTAACCCTAAACGTAACCTTATAATGATAATCTATAACTAAATCTAATTTCAAAGCTAATGCTAAACCCAATCCAAACCTCCACAATCAACTTAACCTTATTTTCTGACCCTATCTCTAACCTGATCCTAACCCTAACCCTAAACCCAACTGTAACCCTAACCCTAACCCTAACTCTAAACCTAACCCTAAGCTTATAATGAAAATCTGTCACTAAATTCTATTTCTTAAGCTAATGCTAAACAAAATCCAAACCGCCACACTCAAATTAATCTTATTTTCTGACCCTAAATTTAACCTGATCCCAACCTAAACCCTAAACCAAACCATAACCCTAACCCTAATCCTAACCTTATTATGAAAATCTATCACTAAATCTAATTTCTAAAGCTAATGCTAAACCCAATCCAAACCTCCACACTCAGCTTAACCTTATTTTCTGACCCTATCTCTAACCTGATCCTAACCCTAACCCTAAACCCAACCGTAACCCTAACCCTAAAGCTAACCCTAACCCTAACCTTATAATGAAAATCTATCACTAAATCTAATTTCTAAAGCTAATGCTAAACCCAATCCAAACCTCCACACTCAACTTAACCTTATTTTCTGACCCTATCTCGAACCTGATCCTAACCCTAGCCCTAACCCTAAACCAAAGTGTAACCCTAACCCGAACCTTATAATGAAAATCTATCACTAAATCTAATTTCTAAAGCTAATGCTAAACCCAATCTAAACCTCCACAATCAACTTAACCTTATTTTCTGACCCTATCTCTAACCTGATCCTAACCCTAACTCTAAACCCAACCGTAACCCTAACCCCAACCCTAACCCAACCTTAAAATGAAAATCTATCACTAAAGCTAATGCTAAACCCAATCCAAACCTCCACACTCAGCTTAACCTTATCTTCTGACCCTATCTCTAACCTGATCCTAACCCTCACCCTAAACCCAACCGTAACCCTCACCCTACCCTAACCTTATAATGAAAATCTTTCACTAAATCTAATTTATAAAGCTAAATCGAACCGCAATCCAAACCTCCACAATAAACTCAACCTTATTTTGTGACCCTATCTCTAATCTGATCCTAACCCTAACCCTAAACCCAACTGTAACCCTAACCCTTACCCTAAACCTAACACTAACCTAACCTTATAATGAAAATCTATCACTAAATTTAATTTCTAAAGCTAAAGCTAAACGCAATCCACACCTCCACAATCAACTTAACCGTATTCTCTGACCCAATCTCTAACCTGATCCTAACCGTAACCCTAAACCCAACCGTGACCCTAACCAAACCGTATAATGAAAATCTATCACACATAATTTCTAAAGCTAATGCTAAAACCCATTCAATTTCATAAAGTTTGGTTCTATCACCTTGCAAAAACTAAAGTAATAGGCGTTTTTTTTTAGTTTTTTATTGCCGCAATCGCCTTTTCAGCAGCTGAACAGCTCATTTTACCAACTTCACTATACTATCATATAAGTGAGCAGAACAGTGCTTTCACGCTTTGGGGTGCTTATCTAGTAAAAATAAGTGGAATCCAGCAGTAAACTCACTCCTAACTTGGTTTGTGTGGTCAGGGCACTCATGTAAACTTTAGGCGGAATTCAATGCAATTTCCCATAGGCACACAGAACTTAAAAAGTTAAATTGTGAAAAAACCACAAAACGCATCAAGGTCATTTTTGCTGTGGTAATAGAGCTTGGGGACCTGTACAACATACAGTTTAAAGTTTGGTTCTATCACCTTGTAAACTAAAGTAATAGGCGTTTTCAGTTTTTTATTGCTGCAATCGCCTTTTCAGCAGCTGAACTGCTCATTTTACCAACTTCACTATACTATCATATAAGTGAGCAGAACAGTGCTTTCACGCTTTGGGGGGTGCTTATCTAGTAAAAAAAAATAAATAAATAAAAAATAACAGATTTAGTGATAGATTTTCATTATAAGGTTAGGGTTAGGGTTAGTGTTAGGGTTGGGTTTAGGGTTAGGTTTAGGATCAGGTTAGAGATAGGGTCAGAAAATAAGGTTAAGTTGATTTCGGAGGGTTGGATTGGGTTTAGCATTAGCTTTAGAAATAAGATTTAGTGGTGGATTTTCATTTTAAGGTTAGGGTTATGGTTAGGGTTACGGTTGGGTTTAGCGTTAGGGTTAGGAACAGGTTAAAGATACGATCAGAAAATAAGGTTAAGTTGATTGTGTAGGTTTGGATTGAGTTTAGCATTAGATTTAGAAATAAGATTTATTGATAGATTTTCATTATAAGGTTAGGGTTAGGGTTACGGTTGGGTTTAGGGTTAGGTTTAGGATCAGGTTAGAGATAGGATCAGAAAATAAGGTAAAGCTGAGTGTGGAGGTTGGGATTGGCTTCACCATTAGCTTTTGAAATGAGATTTAGTGATAGATTTTCATTATAAGATTAGGGTTAGGGTTAGGATTAAGGTTGGGTTTAGGGTTAGATTTAGGATCAGGTTAGAGATAGGGTCAGACAATATGGTTAAGTTGATTTCGGAGGTTTGAAGTGGGTTTAGCATTAGCTTTAGAAATAATTTTTAGTGATACATTGTAATAATAAGGTTAGGGTTAGGGTTACAGTTGGGTTTAGGGTTAGGGTTAGGGTTAGGAAAAAAAGATTAAGTTGATTTCGGAGGTTTGGATTGGGTTTTAGAAATAAGATTTATTGATAGATTTTCATCATAAAGTTAGGGTTTTTTGAATTGAATTAGGTATTTTATTCAGTCATTACATTAAAAAAATCAAACATTATTCAACATTTATCAAACATAATTAAACTTTTACATCATGACCGAAAGGGTTTAGGCTGAAGTAAAATTTACTTATAATGCCTCACACATTTTAGTAACCCATAGAAATCCAAAAGATAGCAGCAAGAATCATTTTCTCAGCATATTGTAAACACAGAAAAAAAGAATAAGGACAAAACAAAAGAAAAACTACAAACCACGGCAGTTCACATCGATTATTCCAGAGTCCTGTAATTTTCGAAAAGTGATGCTGCTTTTTAAATGCTTTTATTGTGCAGGAGCTTTTTAGTTTATCATTAAGGTTATTCCACACACTGACCCCTCGTACAGAAATACAATGACTTTTTTTACTGGTTCTAGTTTAAATTTTTTTGAATAAACCTGCTCTTCTAAAATGATATTGACTGTCTCTCTGTTTGAATAGCATCTGTAGTGAAGGGGGGATTTTATGATTATATACCTTATACATTATTACGGCTGTGCTCAAATCAACAAGATCGAATAGTTTTAATATTTTTAACTTAAAGAAAATTGGATTTGTTGGTGCGAGATAGTGTGCTTGATTAACTATTCTGACGGCCTTCTTTTGGGGTAGAAAAATGTATTGTATATTAGATTTATAGGTATTACCCCATATTTCTACACAGTAATTTAGATATGGTAAGAATAGACTATTGTATAATAATTTAAGTGAAATCTGACTCAACAAAAATTTCATTTTAATCATTATGGCAGCAACTTAGCTAGCTTTGTCTGAAGAAAGTTTATGTGCATTTTCCAATTAAGTTTTTCGTCAATATGGATACCTAAAAATTTGGTTGCAGTCACTTGTTCAATTTCAATATAATTTAATTTAATATTAGTTGGGCAATCAATTTTTCTATTCCCAAAGATAATATATTTAGTTTTATTTAGATTCATTGAAAGTTTATTAATATCAAACCACTTTTTTATTTTGCTAAGGTCATTTACTACTGTGTGTATAAGATTTTGTAAGTTATTTCCCGAGCAATAGAGACTGGTGTCATCGGCAAACAAAATACAGCTCATATTGTCCATAACCTCACAGACGTCATTTATGTACATAATAAATAATTTGGGTCCTAAAACAGAGCCCTGCGGAACCCCCATGCGTAATAATTTTTTCATCAGAATTTATATCATTTATATGTACATACTGAGGTCTATTCAGAAGATAGCTTTCCAGCCAACTGAGAGCAATTCCTCTGATGCCATATGTTTCCATTTTTTTTTTTTTTTTTAAAGTAGTGTATGATCAATGGTATCAAAGGCTTTACTAAGATCTATAAATATACCTACAGTGTATTCTTATTATCTATTGCTGTAGATATCTTCTCCACAAGCTCCATGATGGCCATTGAAGTTGACCTTTTTGGCCTAAAGCCGTATTGACTATCACTAAGTAAATTATACTTATCAATAAAATTATCCAATCTTGTTACAAAAAGTTTTTCTTAAATTTTGGAAAATTGTGGCAGAAGAGATATAGGTCTGTAGTTGGTAAACTGGTGTCTATCACCACTTTTGAAGATGGGAATTACTTTGGCTATTTTCAGTTTGTTTGGAAAAGTGCCTGTTAAAAATGATTGATTGCAGATACATGCAAACGGTGTGACAATGCAGTTAATGATGTTCTTTACCAAATCCATGTCAATATCAAAACAATCAGTTGACCTCTTGTTTTTTTAATTTATTAACAATTTCATTTTCATCTGTAGCACTTATAAAGAATGAATTTGGATTTTTTCTGTATGTAATTTACAGCTGATCCTGACTTTGTTGATTCTTTTATTTTGTTTGCTAATGTAGGTCCAACATTTATAAAGAAATCATTAAAAGCATTTGCCATTTCGCTTGAGCCATTTACAATAACATTATTATCCTTCATAAAATAATCTGGGAATGTGTGTCTTTTCTTTCCTTCTTTAATTATACTGTTTAATATTTTCCAAGTCCCTTGAATATTATTTCTTTGCTGTTCTAATAATGTTTGGTAATAATATTTCTCATTCAGTCTAATTAGGTTTATCAGCTTGTTTTTATATGCCTTGTATGTGGATTCTGCTTCTTTAGTTCTGTGTTGTAAATAAAATCTATACAATTTATTTTTCTTTTTGCATGCATTTAGAATTCCATTCGTAATCCAAGGACTATTTAGTCTGTTTTTGTGTTTAGTTACACATATGAGGGGACAATGCTTTTCATAGACTGTAATTAAAGTCGACAAAAATGCATCAAAAGCCATGTTGGGGTCTGCAGAAGCATAAACCTCATCCCATGTCTGTGCATTTAAGTCAGATTTTAAAGAAGCAATTGCTTCAGGTGTTCTAAGTCTGGTAATTTTATGATGTTTAGTTTTTTGTGATGCAGTTTTGACATTTTGGAGCAGCTGATGAAAGACACTAAATATGGGTAAATGATCACTTATGTCATTAATAAGTAGTCCAGCTGTAATTTTACTCCCCAATTGATTTGTAAAGATGTTATCTATCAGTGTAGCTGTGTCATTTGTGATTCTCGTTGGTTTTGTAATAAGTGGAAATAGATTATTACTATATATACCTGAAATAAAGTCTGTTGTTTTTGCATTTGATTGGGGATACAAAAGATTAACATTGAAATCACCACACACAATATGAACCTTTCTTGAATTAGTGAACAGGGCATCAATCTTTTGGTTGAAACTGTTGAGACATGATCCGGGTGATCTGTACAGGCAACTAACAATTACATTTTTTGATTTCCCTAAATTTATTTCAACAGTCAAGCACTCCAAGACTCCATCTACAGCAACTGATTTACTCTTAATTACGTTACATTTTAATTCTGCATCCACATACATTGCAATTCCCCCACCTTTTTTTATTAGGCCTGTTTAATGTAAACAGCTCATAGCCTTCCATTTCCACATCACAACCTTTATCAGCATCTAGCCAGGTCTCAGACACAGCTATAACACTATTTTTTTTAAATTGTCTAAGGTATTCCTTAATATTGTTATAGTTTTTATACAAGCTTCTACAATTAAAGTGTATTACTGTGAAGGCACCGTTCGTATTTAAGCATTTAAATTGTTCATCAGTATAATATCTACAATTATTAATTACATCATCAGGAAAAAAGTGACCATCGGATCTATATCATTTCCAAATTCATTCGTTTTATAATTCAAAGTTTCATGTGTCTTTAAGTTTATATGTTCCACATTTTTACAAAGTTCATTTAACAGTAACACTAACAGTCTGATCTAATTCATCATCATCTATTCCTCTAAGTATATTTAGAAACTCATTTTCACTTAGAGCCATTTATTTGTTAATAACCTTACCCTTGTTACCCCATAACACACACGCGCACACACACGCGCACACACACACGCGCACTCACACGCGCACACGAGCGCACAAGTCCCCCTTTTTTTTTTTCCTCCTGTTCATTTCTCTCTGCAGTGTAAGGCAGTACAAAGTCTCCAAACCCAAGGTTGTCCAAATAACTTTTCCTCTGTCCAAACAAAAAAAGACAATCGTTAATCCATCCACTAGTTCTCCTTTGTTTATCCACAACGTTACTATTTAGTTCATAGTTTCCACGCGCAGCCAGCATCCTTTTCCTCCCTCTAAACAAGTCAGTGTTCAAGCTTGTCTTAATTATTGTCATTACTTAAACTGTTCAATGTTAGGGTTAGGGTTAGGATTGGGTTAGGGGTACAGTTGGGTTTAGCATTAGGGTTGGGAACAGGTTAAAGATACGATCAGGAAATATGGTTAAGTTGATTGTGGAGGTTGGGTTTAGCATTAGCTTTAGAAATGAGATTTATTCGTGGATTTTCATTATAGGGGTAGGGTTAGGGTTACAGTTGGGTTTTAGCGTTAGGGTTAGGAACACGTTAAAGATACGATCAGAAAAATAAGGTTAAGTTGATTGTGGAGGTTTGGATTGGGTTTGGCATTAGATTTAGAAATAAGATTCAAGGATAGATTTCATTATAGGTTTAGGGTTAGGGTTAGGGTTAGGGTTAGGGTTAGGGTTACGGTTAGGGTTGGGTTTAGGGATAGGTTTAGAATCAGGTTAAAGATAGGGTCAGAAAATAGGTTTAAGTTTATTTTGGAGGTTTGGATTCGGTTTAGCATTAGCTTTCGAAATAAGATTTAGTGATAGATTTTCATTATAAGGTTAGGGTTACGGTTAAGGTTAGGGTCAGGATTAGGGTTACAGTTGGGTTTAGTGTTAGGGTTAGGATCAGGTTAAAGATACGATCAGAAAATAAGGTTAAGTTGATTGTGGAGGTTTGGATTGGGTTTAGCATTAGCTTTAGAATTAAGATTCAGGGATAGATTTTCATTATAAGGTTAGGGTTAGGATTAGGGTTAGGGTTATGGTTAAGGTTAGGGTTAGCATTAGGGTTACAGTTGGGTTTAGCGTTAGGGTTAGGATCAAGTTAAATATACGATCAGAAAAAAGGTTAAGTTGATTGTGGAGGTTTGGATTGGGTTTAGCATTAGCTTTAGAAATAAAATTTATTGATAGATTTTCATTGTAAGGTTAGGATTAGGGTTATGGTTATGGTTAGGGTTACGGTTGGGTTTAGGGTTAGGTTTAGGATCAGGTTAGAGATAGGGTCAGAAAATAAGGTTAAGTTGATTTCGGAGGGTTGGATTGGGTTTTAGCATTAGCTTTAGAACTAAGATTTATAGACAGATTTTCATTATAAGGTTAGGAGTAGGGTTAGGGTTAGGGTTAGGGTTACGGTTGGGTTTAGGGTTAGGTTTAGGACCAGGTCAGAGATAGGTTGAGAAAATACGGTGAAGCTGAGTTTGGAGGTTGGGATTGGGTTTACCATTAGCTTCAGAAATGAGATTTTATTGATAGATTTTCATTATAAGATTAGGTTTAGGGTTACGGTTGGGTTTAGCCTTAGGTTAGGTTAGGATCAGGTTAGAGATAAGGTCAGAAAAATAAGGTTAAGCTGAGAGTGGAGGTTGGGTTGGGGTTTAGCATTAGCTTTACAAAAAAGATTTAGTGATAGATTTTCATTATAGGGTTAGGGTTAGGGTTACGGTTGGGTTTAGGGTTAGGGTTAGGATCAGGTTAGAGATAGGGTCAGAAAAAAAAAATGTTAAGTTGATTTCGGCGGTTTGGATTGGGTTTAGCATTAGCTTTAGAAATAAGATTTATTGGTAGATTTTCATTATAAGGTTAGGGTTAGGTTAGGGTTACAGTTGGGTTTAGGGTTAGGGTTAGGAACAGGTTAAAGATACCATCAGAAAATAAGGTTAAGTTGATTGTGGAGGTTGGAATAGGTTTAGCATTAGCTTTAGAAATGAGATTTATTGATGGATTTTCATTATAAGGTTAGGTGTTAGGGTTAGGGTTATGGTTACGGTTGGGTTGGGGTTAGGTTTAGGATCAGGTTGAGAGATAGGGTCAGAGATATAAGGTAAAAGTGAGTGTGGAGGTTGCTATTGGGTTTAGCAATAGCTTTAGACATAAGATTTAGTGATAGATTTTCATTATAAGATTAGGGTTAGGGTTACGGTTAGGTTAAGGTTTAGGTTTAGGATCAGATTGAGATAGGGTCAGAAAATAAGGTAAAGCTGAGTGTGGAGGTTGCTATTGGGTTTAGCATTAGCTTTAGAAATAAGATTTTTAGTGATATATTTTCATTATAAGGTTAGGGTAAGGGTTAGGGTTGGTTTAGCGTTAGGGCTAGGGTTACAGTTGGGTATAGAATTAGGGTTAGAAACAGGTTAAGATACGATCCGAAAATAATGTTAAGCTGATTGTGGAGGTTTGGATTGGGGTTTAGCATTAGCTTTAGAAATAAGATTCACTGGTAGATATTTAATGTTAGGGTTAGGGTTAGGGTTAGGGTTACAGTTGGGTTTAGCTTTAGGGTTAGGAACAGGTTTAAAGATACAGCAATAAAAAAAGTGAAAACGCCTATTACTTTAGTTTGCAAGGTGATAGAACCAAACTTTAAAAACTGTATGTCGTACAGGTACCCAAGTTCTATTTTAACAGCAAAAATGGGCTTGATGCGTTTTGTGGTTATGAGTGCCCTGACCACACAAAACCAAGTTAGGAGTGAGTTTACTGCTGCATTCCACTTATTTTTACTAGATAAAGCACCCCCAAAAGCGTGTGAAATCACTGTTTTGTTCACTTATATGATAGCATATGAGCTGAAGTTGGTCATTGGTATAATGAGCTGTTCAGCTGCTGAAAAGGCGATTGCAGCAATAAAAAAGTGAAAACGCCTATTACTTTAGTTTGCAAGGTGATAGAACCAAACTTTAAACTGTATGTTGTACAGGTCCCCAAGCTCTATTTTCACAGCAAAAATGAGCTTGATGCGTTTTGTGTTTTTTTTCCACAATTTTACTTTTTAAATTCTGTGTGCTTATGGGAAATTGCATTGATTCCGCCTAAAGTCACATGAGTGCCCTGACCACACAAACCAAGTTAGGAGTGAGTTTACTGCTAGATCCACTGTATTTTTACTAGATAAGCACCCCCCAAAACGTGAAAGCACTGTTTCTGTTCACTTATATGATAGTATAGAGAAGTTGGTAAAAATGAGCTGTTCAGCTGCTGAAAAGGCGATTGCAGCAATAAAAAAGTGAAAAACGCTATTACTTTAGTTTGCAAGGTGATAGAACCAAACTTTAAACTGTATGTTGTACAGGTCCACAAGCTCTATTTTCACAGCAAAAATGAGCTTGATGCGTTTTGTGGTTTTTTCACAATTTCACTTTTTAAGTTCTGTGTGCCTATGGGAAATTGCATTGATTTCCGCCTAAAGTCACATGAGTGCCCTGACCACACAAACCAAGTTAGGAGTGAGTTTACTGCTGGATTCCACTTATTTTACTAGATAAGCACCCCCAAGCGTGAAAGCACTGTTCTGTTCACTTATATGATAGTATAGTGAAGTTGGTAAAATGAGCTGTTCAGCTGCTGAAAAGGCGATTGCGGCAATAAAAAAGTGAAAACGCCTATTACTTTAGTTTGCAAGGTGATAGAACCAAACTTTAAACTGTATGTTGTACAGGTCCCCAAGCTCTATTTCCACAGCAAAAATGAGCTTGATGCGTTTGTGTTTTTTTCACAATTTCACTTTTTAAGTTTTGTGTGCCTATGGGAAATTGCATTGATTTCCGCCTAAAGTCACATGAGTGCCCTGACCACACAAACCAAGTTAGGAGTGAGTTTACTGCTGGATTCCACTTATTTTTACTAGATAAGCACCCCCAACGCGTGAAAGCACTGTTCTGTTCACTTATATGATAGTATAGTGAAGTTGGTAAAATGAGCTGTTCAGCTGCTGAAAAGGCGATTGCGGCAATAAAAAAGTGAAAACGCCTATTACTTTAGTTTGCAAGGTGATAGAACCAAACTTTAAACTGTATGTTGTACAGGTCCACAAGCTCTATTTTCACAGCAAAAATGAGCTTGATGCGTTTTGTGGTTTTTTCACAATTTCACTTTTTAAGTTCTGTGTGCCTATGGGAAATTGCATTGATTTCCGCCTAAAGTCACATGAGTGCCCTGACCACACAAACCAAGTTAGGAGTGAGTTTACTGCTGGATTCCACTTATTTTTACTAGATAAGCACCCCCAAGCGTGAAAGCACTGTTCTGCTCACTTATATGATAGTATAGTGAAGTTGGTAAAATGAGCTGTTCAGCTGCTGAAAAAAAGGCGATTGCGCAATAAAAAAGTGAAAAACGCCTATTACTTTAGTTTGCAAGGTGATAGAACCAAACTTTAAACTGTATGTTGTACAGGTCCACAAGCTCTATTTCACAGCAAAAATGAGCTTGATGCGTTTGTGTTTTTTTTCACAATTTCACTTTTTAAGTTCTGTGTGCCTATGGGAAATTGCATTGGATTCCGCCTAAAGTCACATGAGTGCCCTGACCACACAAACCAAGTTAGGAGTGAGTTTACTGCTGGATTCCCACTTTTTTTTTTACTAGATAAGCACCCCCCAAAGCGGAAAGCACTGTTCTGTTCACTTATATGATAGTATAGTGAAGTTGGTAAAATGAGCTGTTCAGCTGCTGAAAAAAGCGATTGCGGCAATAAAAAAAGTGAAAACGCCCATTACTGTAGCTTGCAAGGTGTAAAACTCCAGGAAAAGAAGAGACGTTTCAGACCTGTGCTCCCTCTATTATCGCGGGAAAAAATCTATTTCGAACAAGACGGACGAACTAGCGGCGCTCACACGATTTCAGCGGGAGTACAGTACAGACAGCAGCATCATGCTTTTCACGGAGTCCTGGTTAACCCCGCAAATCCCGGACTCAGCTGTTGCTTTAGACAGTTTTCACCTGCTGCGCGCGGACAGGACAGCAGAGAGCGGCAAGAGGAAAAGGAGGAGGCCTGGCTCTGTTTGTGAATGAGAGGTGGTGCAAACCTGGACACTGTACAGTGAAGACAGAGCTGTGTCACAGAGACATTGAACTGCTGGCTGTTAGCATGAGGCCATACTATCTGCCCCCCCGGGAGTTCTCACATGTGATTGTCATCGCTGTGTATGTTCCTCCCTCTGCTAACGCTGAGACGGCCTGTGACACGCTGCACTCCTGTACCAGCACACTACAAACAAAGCACCCACAGGCTCTCTTCCTGATCTCTGGAGACTTCAATCATGCATCTCCTGCACCTGTTCTGCCCACATACACCCAGTATGTCACCTGCCCCACAAGAGACACAATAAAACTTTGGATTATTTTTGCCAACGTCAAGGAGGCTTATTCTTCATCCCCACTGCCTCCCCTGGTAGAGCTGACCACAACATCCTCCATCTTAAGCCTGTGTACCAGCCCATTGTGCACAGGCAGCCTGTGGTGTCCCGGGTGGTGAAGAAGTGTGGACTGCTGAGAGTGAGGAGGCTCTGAGAGACTGCTTTGACACCACAGTGTGGACAGAGCTCTGTGACCCACATGGAGAGGACATCAATGCAGTGACTGATTGTATCACGGACTACATAAACTTCTCGTTTTGAAAACATCGTCCCCTCCCAGACGGTGCGGTGTTTTCCAAACAACAAGCCACAGCGTGGATCAACCCTGACATAAAAGCTCTACTGAAGGAGAAGAAGAGAGTTTTTAGGTCAGGGACCAAGGAGGAGCTGAAGACAGTACAGAAGGAACTGAGGAGGAAAATCAGGTCAGGACAAGCCAAGCCACCAGCCACAAGAGAAGGATGGAGCAGCAGCTACAGGAGAAGAACATCCAGGGGGTGTGGAGAAGTCTAAAGACCATATCAGGCTTCAAAAAACACCTCCTGTCCAGACGGAGGGGGACCTGCGGTGGGTGAACGACCTCAATTCTCACTTCCTGAGATTTGATCAATCACCCACCCCTACCCCCACCCAGCTGCCTGCTCCCCCCTCCCCGGCTGGACAATGGGGAACTTTTTTACCTCCTCACACCTCTGCCTCTGTTCTTCAGCCCAATACACATGGACTCATCCATCCCCCCAGCCTGCCACTGTCATTTTTTCAACAGCCCAGGTGAGACTTGAGCTCAAGAAGATCAGACCCAGGAAGGCAGCAGGACCAGACGGCATCAGCTCCAGGCTCCTTAAGTCCTGTGCAGACGAACTGTGTGGAGTTATGGAGCATGTCTTCAACATGAGCCTAAAGCTGAGGGTGGTACCACAACTCTGGAAGACCTCCTGCGTGGTACCGGTGCCCAAGACGCCACAGGCCAAGGAGCTCAGCAGCTTCAGGCCGGTGGCTCTAACATCTCATCTCATGAAGACACTGGAGAGACTGGTCCTTGGCCACCTCCGCTCCACCGTGAGCTCAGCGATGGATCCGCTGCAGTTTTGCGTACCGGCCTGGCATCGGAGTGGAGGACGCCGTCACCTACCTGTTGCACCGCTCACTGTCTCACCTGGAGAACCCTGGCAGCACTGTGAGGATTCTCTTCTTCGACTTCTCCAGTGCTTTTTAACACCATCCAGCCACTGCTCCTGAGGGACAAGCTGGAGACCGCCGGGGTGGACTGTGACCTGGCAGACTGGATCCTGGACTATCTCACAAACCGGCCCCAGTTTGTGAGAGCCAAGAACTGCGTGTCTGACATCATGACCTGCAGTGTGGGGGCGCCCCAGGGCACTGTCCTTTGCGCCCTTTTCTTTTCACCCTTTACACTGCAGACTTCAGACACAACACGGACAGCTGCGTCCTGCAGAAGTTCTCTGATGACTCTGCCATCATTGGTCTCATCAAGGATGACGACGATGTGGAGTACAGAGGACTAATGCAGGACTTTGTGGACTGGTGTCAGCAGAACCACCTCATCATCAACGCAGGGAAGACCAAGGAGATGGTGGTGGACTTCCGCAGACGCCACTCTACTGCCCCCTCAGTGAACATCCAGGGAAGGGACATTGAGAGAGTGGACTCATACAAGTACCTGGGTGTTCATCTGAACAACAAACTGGACTGGACTCACAACACAGACACACTGTACAGGAAGGGCCAGAGCAGGCTCTATGTCCTGAGGAGACTCAGGTCTTTTGGAGTGAGAGGGCCACTCCTGAAGACCTTCTATGACTCTGTGGTGGCATCAGCCATCCTGTACGGTGTGGTCTGCTGGAACAGCAGCATCACAGAGAGGGAGAGGAAATAAGCTGGACAAGATCATCAAGAAGTCCAGCTCTGTCCTGGGCTGTCCTCTGGACTCAGTGCAGGAGGAGGGGGGACAGGAGGGTCCTGGCTAAGGTCATCTCAATGCTGGAACATGAGTCTCACCCCCTGCAGGACGCTCTGTCTGCCCTGGAGAGCAAGCTTCAGTGACAGACTGATTCACCCTCGCTGTGTGAAGGAGAGGTTCCGTAGGTCTTTCCTTCCTGCTGCTGTCAGACTATACAATGAACACTGTTAACACTGAACATGTGTCATTCCACTATGTGCAATACCCACTTCAAAAGTCACTTTACTAAGGAGATGTATGTATATTTTATATATGTATATATATGTGTGTGTGTGTGTATATTAGAGTTATTCTTGAATCTATTTCTTAAATATTTCAATTTATCTATTATCTGGTTATTTATCTATTATCTTGTTTTATTTTATTTCCTTGCTGTTCTATGTGTGTGCGGTGCAAATGCTGGAATTTCCCCACTGTGGGACTAATAAAGGCATATCTTATCTCATCTCTTATAGAACCAAACTTTAAACTGTATGTTGTACAGGTCCCCAAGCTCTATTTTCACAGTAAAAATGAGCTTGATGCGTTTTGTTTTGTGTTTTTTTCACAATTTCACTTTTTAAGTTCTGTGTGCCTATGGGAAATGCATTGGATTTCCGCCTAAAGTCACATGAGTCCCCTGACCACACAAAACCAAGTTAGGAGTGAGTTTACTGCTGGATTCCACTTATTTTTACTAGATAATCACCCCCCAAAGCGTGAAAGCACTTTCTGTTCACTTATATGATAGATAGTATAGTGAAGTTGGTAAAATGAGCTGTTCAGCTGCTGAAAAGGCGATTGCAGCAATAAAAAGTGAAAACGCCTATTACTTTAGTTTGCAAGGTGATAGAACCAAACTTTAAACTGTATGTTGTACAGGTCCACAAGCTCTATTTTCACAGCAAAAATGAGCTTGATGCGTTTTGTGTTTTTTTTCACAATTTCACTTTTTTAAGTTCTGTGTGCCTATGGGAAATTGCATTGATTTCCGCCTAAAGTCACATGAGTGCCCTGACCACACAAACCAAGTTAGGAGTGAGTTTACTGCTGGATTCCACTTATTTTTACTAGATAAGCACCCCCAAAGCGTGAAAGCACTGTTCTGTTCACTTATATGATAGTATAGTGAAGTTGGTAAAATGAGCTGTTCAGCTGCTGAAAAGGCGATTGCGGCAATAAAAAAGTGAAAACGCCTATTACTTTAGTTTGCAAGGTGATAGAACCAAACTTTAAACTGTATGTTGTACAGGTCCACAAGCTCTATTTTCCACAGCAAAAATGAGCTTGATGCGTTTTGTGGTTTTTTCACAATTTCACTTTTTAAGTTCTGTGTGCCTATGGGAAATTGCATTGATTTCCGCCTAAAGTCACATGAGTGCCCTGACCACAAAAACAAGTTAGGAGTGAGTTACTGCTGGATTCCACTTATTTTTACTAGATAAGCACCCCCAAAGCGTGAAAGCACTGTTCTGTTCACTTATATGATAGTATAGTGAAGTTGGTAAAATGAGCTGTTCAGCTGCTGAAAAAGGCGATTGCAGCAATAAAAAAGTGAAAAAAACGCCTATTACTTTAGTTTGCAAGGGTGATAGAACCAAACTTTAAACTGTATGTTGTACAGGTCCACAAGCTCTATTTTCACAGCAAAAATGAGCTTGATGCGTTTTGTGTTTTTTTTTCACAATTTCACTTTTTAAGTTCTGTGTGCCTATGGGAAATTGCATTGATTTCCGCCTAAAGTCACATGAGTGCCCTGACCACACAAACAAACCAAGTTAGGAGTGAGTTTACTGCTGGATTCCACTTATTTTTACTAGATAAGCACCCCCAAAGCGTGAAAGCACTGTTCTGCTCACACTTATATGATAGTATAGTGAAGTTGGTAAAATGAGCTGTTCAGCTGCTGAAAAGCGCGATTTGCAGCAATAAAAAAAGTGAAAAAAACGCCTATTACTTTAGTTTGCAAGGTGATAGAACCAAACTTTAAACTGTATGTTGTACAGGTCCACAAGCTCTATTTTCACAGCAAAAATGAGCTTGATGCGTTTTGTGGTTTTTTTTCACAATTTCACTTTTTAAGTTCTGTGTGCCTATGGGAAATTGCATTGATTCCGCCTAAAGTCACATGAGTGCCCTGACCACACAAACCAAGTTAGGAGTGAGTTTACTGCTGGATTCCACTTATTTTTACTAGATAAGCACCCCCAAAGCGTGAAAGCACTGTTCTGCTCACTTATATGATAGTATAGTGAAGTTGGTAAAATGAGCTGTTCAGCTGCTGAAAAGGCGATTGCGGCAATAAAAAAGTGAAAACGCCTATTACTTTAGTTTGCAAGGTGATAGAACCAAACTTTAAACTGTATGTTGTACAGGTCCCCAAGCTCTATTTCCACAGCAAAAATGAGCTTGATGCGTTTTGTGGTTTTTTTTTCACAATTTCACTTTTTAAGTTCTGTGTGCCTATGGGAAATTGCATTGAATTCCGCCTAAAGTCACATGAGTGCCCTGACCACACAAACCAAGTTAGGAGTGAGTTTACTGCTGGATTCCACTTATTTTTACTAGATAAGCACCCCCAAAAGCGTGAAAGCACTGTTCTGCTCACACTTATGATAGTATAGTGAAGTTGGTAAAATGAGCTGTTCAGCTGCTGAAAAGGCGATTGCAGCAATAAAAAAAAAAAAAACGCCTATTACTTTAGTTTGCAAGGTGATAGAACCAAACTTTAAACTGTATGTTGTACAGGTCCCCAAGCTCTATTTTCACAGCAAAAATGAGCTTGATGCGTTTTGTGGTTTTTTCACAATTTCACTTTTTAAGTTCTGTGTGCCTATGGGAAATTGCATTGAATTCCGCCTAAAGTCACATGAGTGCCCTGACCACACAAACCAAGTTAGGAGTGAGTTTACTGCTGGATTCCACTTATTTTTACTAGATAAGCACCCCCAAAGCGTGAAAGCACTGTTCTGCTCACTTATATGATAGTATAGTGAAGTTGGTAAAATGAGCTGTTCAGCTGCTGAAAAGGCGATTGCAGCAATAAAAAAAGTGAAAACGCCTATTACTTTAGTTTGCAAGGTGATAGAACCAAACTTTAAACTGTATGTTGTACAGGTCCCCAAGCTCTATTTCACAGCAAAAATGAGCTTGATGCGTTTGTGTTTTTTTTCACAATTTCACTTTTTAAGTTCTGTGTGCCTATGGGAAATTGCATTGATTTCCGCCTAAAGTCACATGAGTGCCCTGACCACACAAAACCAAGTTAGGAGTGAGTTTACTGCTGGATTCCACTTATTTTTACTAGATAAGCACCCCCAAAGCGTGAAAAGCACTGTTCTGCTCACTTATATGATAGTATAGTGAAGTTGGTAAAAAAATGAGCTGTTCAGCTGCTGAAAAGGCGATTGCGGCAATAAAAAAGTGAAAAAACGCTATTACTTTAGTTTGCAAGGTGATAGAACCAAACTTTAAAACTGTATGTTGTACAGGTCCCAAGCTCTATTTCCACAGCAAAAATGAGCTTGATGCGTTTTGTGGTTTTTTTCACAATTTCACTTTTTAAGTTCTGTGTGCCTATGGGAAATTGCATTGAATTCCGCCTAAAGTCACATGAGTGCCCTGACCACACAAACCAAGTTAGGAGGAGTGAGTTTACTGCTGGATTCCACTTATTTTTACTAGATAAGCACCCCCCAAGCGTGAAAGCACTGTTCTGCTCACTTATATGATAGTATAGTGAAGTTGGTAAAAATGAGCTGTTCAGCTGCTGAAAAGGCGATTGCAGCAATAAAAAAAAGTGAAAACGCCTATTACTTTAGTTTGCAAGGTGATAGAACCAAACTTTAAACTGTATGTTGTACAGGTCCCAAAGCTCTATTTCCACAGCAAAAATGAGCTTGATGCGTTTTGTGGTTTTTTTTTCAATTTCACTTTTTAAGTTCTGTGTGCCTATGGGAAATTGCATTGAATTCCGCCTAAAGTCACATGAGTGCCCCTGACCACACAAAACCAAGTTAGGAGTGAGTTTACTGCTGGATTCCACTTATTTTTACTAGATAAGCACCCCCAAAGCGTGAAAAGCACTGTTCTGCTCACTTATATGATAGTATAGTGAAGTTGGTAAAATGAGCTGTTCAGCTGCTGAAAAGGCGATTGCGCAATAAAAAAGTGAAAACGCCTATTACTTTAGTTTGCAAGGTGATAGAACCAAACTTTAAACTGTATGTTGTACAGGTCCCCAAGCTCTATTTCACAGCAAAAATGAGCTTGATGCGTTTTGTGGTTTTTTTCACAATTTCACTTTTTAAGTTCTGTGTGCCTATGGGAAATTGCATTGAATT
The DNA here is from genome assembly GCA_019594935.1 of Periophthalmus modestus. Lineage (NCBI taxonomy): Eukaryota > Metazoa > Chordata > Actinopteri > Gobiiformes > Gobiidae > Periophthalmus > Periophthalmus modestus. The sequence continues at coordinate 11,689,323 of JAIEZT010001318.1, forward strand.
CCGCCTAAAGTCACATGAGTGCCCCCTGACCACACAAAACCAAGTTAGGAGTGAGTTTACTGCTGGATTCCACTTATTTTTTTCTAGATAAGCACCCCCAAAGCGTGAAAGCACTGTTCTGCTCACTATATGATAGTATAGTGAAGTTGGTAAAATGAGCTGTTCAGCTGCTGAAAAGGGCGATTGCAGCAATAAAAAAGTGAAAACGCCTATTACTTTAGTTTGCAAGGTGATAGAACCAAACTTTAAACTGTATGTTGTACAGGTCCCCAAGCTCTATTTCACACAGCAAAAATGAGCTTGATGCGTTTTGTGGTTTTTTTTCACAATTTCACTTTTTAAGTTCTGTGTGCCTATGGGAAATTGCATTGAAAATTTGCATTGGATTCGCCTAAAGTCACATGAGTGCCCTGCCACACCACACAAAAAAGTTAGGAGTGAGTTTACTGCTGGATTCCACTTATTTTTACTAGATAAGCACCCCCAAAGCGTGAAAGCACTGTTCTGCTCACTTATATGATAGTATAGGGAAGTTGGTAAAATGAGCTGTTCAGCTGCTGAAAAGGCGATTGCAGCAATAAAAAAAAGTGGAAAAAACGCTATTACTTAGTTTGCAAGGTGAGAGAGAACCAAACTTTAAACTGTATGTTGTACAGGTCCCCAGCTCTCTATTTCCACAGCAAAAATGAGCTTGATGCGTTTTTGTGGTTTTTTCACAATTTCACTTTTTAAGTTCTGTGTGCCTATGGGAAAATGCATTGAATTCCGCCTAAAAAGTCACATGAGTGAGACCCTGACCACAACAAACCAAGTTAGGAGTGAGTTTACTGCTGGATTCCCACTTATTTTTACTAGATAAGCACCCCCCCAAAGCGTGAAAGCACTGTTCTGCTCACTTATATGATAGTATAGGGAAGTTGGTAAAATGAGCTGTCAGCTGCTGCTGAAAAGCGCGATTGCAGCAATAAAAAACAAAAGTGAAAACGCCTATTACTTTAGTTTGCAAGGTGATAGAACCAAACTTTAAACTGTATGTGTACAGGTCCCCAAGCTCTATTTCCACAGCAAAAATGAGCTTGATGCGTTTTTGTGGTTTTTTTTCAATTTTTCACTTTTTAAGTTCTGTGTGCCTATGGGAAATTGCATTGAATTTCGCCTAAAGTCACATGAGTGCCCTGACCACACAAAAACCAAGTTAGGAGTGAGTTTACTGCTGGATTCCACTTATTTTTACTAGATAAGCACCCCCAAAGCGTGAAAGCACTGTTCTGCTCACTTATATGATAGTATAGGGAAGTTGGTAAAATGAGCTGTTCAGCTGCTGAAAAGGCGATTGCAGCAATAAAAAAAAAAGTGAAAACGCCTATTACTTTAGTTTGCAAGGTGATAGAACCAAACTTTAAACTGTATGTTGTACAGGTCCCCAAGCTCTATTTCCACAGCAAAAATGAGCTTGATGCGTTTTGTGGTTTTTTTTCACAATTTCACTTTTTAAGTTCTGTGTGCCTATGGGAAATTGCATTGAATTTCCCGCGCCTAAAGTCACATGAGTGGCCTGACCACACAAACCAAGTTAGGAGTGAATTTACTGCTGGATTCCACTTATTTTTACTAGATAAGCACCCCCAAAGCGTGAAAGCACTGTTCTGCTCACTTATATGATAGTATAGGAAGTTGGTAAAATGAGCTGTTCAGCTGCTGCTGAAAAGGCGATTGCAGCAATAAAAAAAAGAAAAAACGCCTATTACTTTAGTTTTGCAAGTGATAGAACCAAACTTTAAACTGTATGTTGTACAGGTCCCAAGCTCTATTTCCACAGCAAAAATGAGCTTGATGCGTTTTGTGGTTTTTTTTTCACAATTTCACTTTTTAAGTTCTGTGTGTGCCTATGGGAAATTGCATTGAATTTTGCATAGCCGCCCAAAGTCACATGAGTGCCCTGACCACACAAACCAAGTTAGGAGTGAGTTTACTGCTGGATTCACTTATTTTTACTAGATAAGCACCCCCAAAGCGTGAAAGCACACTGTTCTGCTCACTTATATGATAGTATTGGGAAGTTGGTAAAATGAGCTGTTCAGCTGCTGAAAAAGCGATTGCAGCAATAAAAAAATTGAAAACGCCTATATACTTTAGTTTGCAATGTGAGAGAACCAAACTTTAAAAACTGTATGTTGTACAGGTCCCCAAGCTCTATTTCCACAGCAAAAATGAGCTTGATGCGTTTTGTGGTTTTTTTCACAATTTCACTTTTTAAGTTCTGTGTGTGCTATATGGGAAATTGCATTGAATTCCGCCCTAAAGTCACATGAGTGCCCTGACCACACAAACCAAGTTAGGAGAGTGAATTTACTGCTGGATTCCACTTATTTTTACTAGATAAAGCACCCCCAAAGCGTGAAAAGCACACTGTTCTGCTCACTTATATGATAGTATAGGAAAGTTGGTAAAATGAGCTGTTCAGCTGCTGAAAAGGCGATTGCAGCAATAAAAAAAGTGAAAACGCCTATTATTTAGTTTGCAAGGTGAGAGAACCAAAACTTTAAACTGTATGTTGTACAGGTCCCCAAGCTCTATTTCCACAGCAAAAATGAGCTTGATGCGTTTTTGTGGTTTTTTTCACAATTTCACTTTTTTAAGTTCTGTGTGCCTATGGGAAATTGCATTGAATTTCCGCGCCTAAAGTCACATGAGTGCCCTGACCACACAAACCAAGTTAGGAGTGAGTTTTACTGCTGGATTCCACTTATTTTTACTAGATAAGCACCCCCAAAGCGTGAAAGCACTGTTCTGCTCACTTATATGATAGTATAGGGAAGTTGGTAAAATGAGCTGTTCAGCTGCTGAAAAGGCGATTGCAGCAGCAATAAAAAAAAAAAGTGAAAACGCCTATTATTTAGTTTTGCAAGGTGATAGAACCAAACTTTAAAAACTGTATGTTGTACAGGTCCCCAAGCTCTATTTCCACAGCAAAAATGAGCTTGATGCGTTTTGTGGTTTTTTCACAATTTCACTTTTTAAGTTCTGTGTGCCTATGGGAAATGCATTGAATTTTCCCATAGCGCCTAAAGTCACATGAGTGCCCTGACCACACAAACCAAGTTAGGAGTGAATTTCCTGCTGGATTCCACTTATTTTTACTAGATAAGCACCCCCAAAGCGTGAAAGCACACTGTTCTGCTCACTTATATGATAGTATAGTGAAGTTGGTAAAATGAGCTGTTCAGCTGCTGAAAAGGCGATTGCAGCAATAAAAAAAAAAACTGAAAAACGCCTATACTTTAGTTTGCAAGGTGATAGAACCAAACTTAAAACTGTATGTTGTACAGGTCCCCAAGCTCTATTTCCACAGCAAAAATGAGCTTGATGCGTTTTGTGGTTTTTTCACAATTTCACTTTTTAAGTTTTGTGTGCCTATGGGAAATTGCATTGAATTTCCCCTTCCGCCCAAAGTCACATGAGTGCCCTGACCCACACAAACCAAGTTAGGAGTGAATTTACTGCTGGATTCCACTTATTTTTACTAGATAAGCACCCCCAAAGCGTGAAAGCACTGTTCTGCTCACTTATATGATATAGTATAGTGGGAAGTTGGTAAAAATGAGCTGTTCAGCTGCTGAAAAGGCGATTGCAGCAATAAAAAAAGTGAAAACGCCTATTATTTTAGTTTTGCAAGGTGAGAGAACCAAACTTTAAACTGTATGTTGTACAGGTCCCCAAGCTCTATTTCCACAGCAAAAAAAATGAGCTTGATGCGTTTTTTTTGTGGTTTTTTCACAATTTCACTTTTTAAGTTCTGTGTGCCTATGGGAAATTGCATTGAATTTTCCGCCCCAAAGTCACATGAGTGGCCCTGACCACACAAACCAAGTTAGGAGTGAATTTCCTGCTGGATTCCACTTATTTTTACTAGATAAGCACCCCCAAAGCGTGAAAGCACTGTTCTGCTCACTTATATGATAGTATAGTGAAGTTGGTAAAATGAGCTGTTTCAGCTGCTGAAAAGGCGATTGCAGCAATAAAAAACTGAAAAAAACGCCTATTACTTTAGTTTGCAATGTGATAGAACCAAACTTTAAACTGTATGTTGTACAGGTCCCCAAGCTCTATTTCACAGCAAAAAAAAAATTGATGCGTTTTGTGGTTTTTTTTCACAATTTCACTTTTTAAGTTCTGTGTGCCTATGGGAAAAATGCATTGAATTCCGCCTAAAGTCACATGAGAGGCCTGACCACACAAAAACAAGTTAGGAGTGAGTTTACTGCTGGATTCCACTTATTTTACTAGATAAGCACCCCCAAAGCGTGAAAAGCACTGTTCTGCTCACTTATATGATAGTATAGTGAAGTTGGTAAAATGAGCTGTTCAGCTGCTGAAAAGGCGATTGCAGCAATAAAAAAAAGTGAAAAACGCCTATTACTTTTACTTTAGTTTGCAAGGTGATAGAACCAAACTTTAAACTGTATGTTGTACAGGTCCCCAAGCTCTATTTTCACAGCAAAAAAATGAGCTTTGATGCGTTTTGTGGTTTTTTTTTTTCACAATTTCACTTTTAAGTTCTGTGTGCCTATGGGAAATTGCATTGAATTCCGCTAAAAAGTCACATGAGAGGCCTGACCACACAAACCAAGTTAGGAGTGAATTTACTGCTGGATTCCACTTATTTTTACTAGATAAGCACCCCCAAAAGCGTGAAAAGCACTGTTCTGCTCACTTATATGATAGTATAGGGAAGTTGGTAAAATGAGCTGTTCAGCTGCTGAAAAGGCGATTTGCAGCAATAAAAAAGTGAAAAACGCCTATTATTTAGTTTGCAAGGTGATAGAACCAAACTTTAAACTGTATGTTGTACAGGTCCCCAAGCTCTATTTCCACAGCAAAAAATGAGCTTGATGCGTTTTGTGGTTTTTTCACAATTTCACTTTTTAAGTTCTGTGTGCCTATGGGAAATTGCATTGAATTCCGCCCTAAAGTCACATGAGAGGCCCTGACCACACAAACAAACTTAGGAGTGAATTTACTGCTGGATTCCACTTATTTTTTACTAGATAAGCACCCCCAAAGCGTGAAAGCACTGTTCTGCTGCTCACTTATATGATAGTATGGGAAGTTGGTTAAATGAGCTGTTCAGCTGCTGAAAAGGCGATTGCAGCAATAAAAAAAAAAGTGAAAAAAGCCTATTATTTTAGTTTGCAATGTGAGAGAACCAAACTTTAAACTGTATGTTGTACAGGTCCCCAAGCTCTATTTTTCCACAGCAAAAAAATGAGCTTGATGCGTTTTGTGGTTTTTTTTTTTTTCACAATTTCACTTTTTTTTAAGTTCTGTGTGCCTATGGGAAATTGCATTGAATTCCGCTAAAAGTCACATGAGAGGCCTGACCACACAAACCAAACAAGTTAGGAGAGAGTTTACTGCTGGATTCCACTTATTTTACTAGATAAGCACCCCAAAAGCGTGAAAGCACTGTTCTGCTCACACTATATGATAGTATAGTGGGAAGTTGGTAAAATGAGCTGTTCAGCTGCTGAAAAGGCGATTGCAGCAATAAAAAAAAAAGAAAACGCCTATTACTTTAGTTTGCAATGAGATAGAAGAACCAAACTTTAAACTGTATGTTGTACAGGTCCCCAAGCTCTATTTCCACAGCAAAAAAAATGAGCTTGATGCGTTTTGTGGTTTTTTTTCACAATTTCACTTTTTAAGTTCTGTGTGCCTATGGGAATTGCATTGAATTCCGCCTAAAGTCACATGAGAGGCCTGACCACCACACAAAGCAAGTTAGGAGTGAATTTACTGCTGGATTCCACTTATTTTTACTAGATAAGCACCCCCAAAGCGTGAAAGCACTGTTCTGCTCACTTATATAGTATTGTGAAGTTGGTAAAATGAGCTGTTCAGCTGCTGAAAAGGCGATTGCAGCAATAAAATAAAAAAAGTTTTATTTTAGTTTGCAATGTGAGAGAAACCAAACTTTAAACTGTATGTTGTACAGGTCCCCAAGCTCTATTTCCAGAGCAAAAATGAGCTTGATGCGTTTTGTGTTTTTTTTTCACAATTTCACTTTTAAGTTAGTGCCTATGGGAAAATTGCATTTTCTATGGGAAATTCACATTGAGGCCTTGCCATAGGCGCCTAAAGTCACATGAGAGGCCTGACCACACAAACCAAGTTAGGAGTGAGCTTTTCATTTACTGCAGCAATAAAAAACTGAAAACGCCTATTATTTTAGTTTGCAATGTGAGAGAACCAAACTTTAAACTGTATGTTGTACAGGTCCCCAAGCTCTATTTCCACAGCAAAAATGAGCTTGATGCGTTTTGTGGTTTTTTCACAATTTCACTTTTTAAGTTCTGTGTGCCTATGGGAAATTGCATTGAATTTTGCATAGGCGCCTGAAGTCACATGAGAGGCCTGACCACACAAACCAAGTTAGGAGGAGTGAATTTACTGCTGGATTCCACTTATTTTTACTAGATAAGCACCCCCAAAGCGTGAAAGCACTGTTCTGCTCACTTTATATGATAGTATTGGGAAGTTGGTTAAAAAATGAGCTGTTCAGCTGCTGAAAAAGGCGATTGCAGCAATAAAAAAGTGAAAAAAAAACGCCTATTATTTTAGTTTGCAATGTGATAGAAACCAAACTTTAAACTGTATGTTGTACAGGTCCCCAAGCTCTATTTTCCACACAGCAAAATGAGCTTGATGCGTTTTGTGGTTTTTTTCACAATTTCACACTTTTTAAGTTCTGTGTGCCTATGGGGGATTGCATTGAATTTCCGCCTAAAGTCACATGAGAGGCCTGACCACACAAACCAAGTTAGGAGTGAATTTATTGCAGCAATAAAAAAAACTGAAAACCCTATTTATTTTTATTTGCAATGTGAGAGAACCAAACTTTAAACTTTAAACTGTATGTTGTACAGGTCCCCAAGCTCTCCCCAAAAGCAAAAAAGCACTGAATGCGTTTTGCTCACTTATATTCATGATAGTAACTTTTAAGTTCTGTGTGCCTGATGGGTGTTCAGCTGCTGCTGAAAAAGGCGCGAGCTAAAGCCCAAATAAAAGAGGCTGAAAACAAACCTATTAGGATAAGTAATTTACTGCAAGGTGAAACTAAAAACCAAAACCTTTATTTAAACTGTAATGTGAGTACAGGTCCCCAAACTGTATGTTATACAGGTCCCCAAGCTCTATTTCCACAGCAAAAAAATGAGCTTGATGCGTTTTGTTTTTTTTTTCACAATTTCACTTTTTAAGTTCTGTGTGCCTATGGGAAATTGCATTGGATTTCCCATAGGCGCCTAAAGTCACATGAGTGGGCCCTGACCACACAAAACAAGTTAGGAGTGAACTGAATTTACTGCTGGATTCCACTTATTTTTACTAGATAAGCAAGCCCCCAAAGCGTGAAAGCACTGTTCTGGCTCACTTATATGATAGTATTGGGAAGTTGGTAAAATGAGCTGTTCAGCTGCTGAAAAGGCGATTGCAGCAGCAATAAAAAAAAAAAAAACGCCTATTATTTTAGTTTGCAAGGTGAGAAAACCAACCAAACTTTAAACTGTATGTTGTACAGGTCCCCAAGCTCTACTTCCACAGCAAAAATGAGCTTGATGCGCGTGTTTGTGGTTTTTTTCACAATTTCACTTTTTAAGTTCTGTGTGTGCCTATGGGAAATTGCATTGAATTTTTGCATAGGCGCCTAAAGTCACATGAGAGGCCTGACCACACAAACCAAGTTAGTTAGGAGTGAATTTACTACTGCTGGATTCCACTTTATTTTTACTAGATAGATAAGCACCCCCAAAGCGTGAAAGCACTGTTCTGCTGCTCACTTATATGATAGTATAGGGAAGTTGGTAAAATGAGCTGTTCAGCTGCTGAAAAGGCGATTGCAGCAATAAAAAAAGTGAAAAACGCTATATATTTTAGTTTGCAATGTGAGAGAACCAAACTTTAAACTGTATGTTGTACAGGGTCCCCAAGCTCTATTTCCACAGCAAAAATGAGCTTGATGCGTTTTGTGGTTTTTTTCACACAATTTCACTTTTTAAGTTCTGTGTGCCTATGGGAAATTGCATTGAATTGATTTAGGCGCCTAAAGTCACATGAGAGGCCTGACCACACAAACCAAGTTAGGAGTGAGTTTACTGCTGGATTCCACTTATTTTTTACTACTAGATAAGCACCCCAAAAGCGTGAAAGCACTGTTCTGCTCACTTATATGATAGTATATGGGAAGTTGGTTTGTAAAATGAGCTGTTCAGCAGCTGCTGAAAAGGCGATTGCAGCAATAAAAAAGTGAAAACGCCTATTATTTAGTTTGCAAGGTGATAGAAACCAAACTTTTAAACTGTATGTTGTACAGGTCCCCAAGCTCTATTTCCACAGCAAAAAATGAGCTTGATGCGTTTTTGTGTTTTTTCACAATTTCACTTTTTAGTTCTGTGTGCCTATGGGAAATTGCATTGAATTCCGCCTAAAGTCACATGAGAGGCCTGACCACACACAAACCAAGTTAGGAGTGAGTTTACTGCTGGATTCCACTTATTTTTACTAGATAAGCACCCCCAAAGCGTGAAAGCACTGTTCTGCTCACTTATATGATAGTATTGGGGAAGTTGGTAAAATGAGCTGTTCAGCTGCTGAAAAGGCGATTGCAGCAATAAAAAAAGTGAAAACGCGCCTATTATTTTAGTTTGCAAGGTGTGAGAGAACCAAACTTTAAACTGTATGTTGTACAGGTCCCCAAGCTCTATTTCCACAGCAAAAATGAGCTTGATGCGTTTTGTTTTTTTTCACAATTTCACTTTTTAAGTTCTGTGTGCCTATGGGAAATTGCATTGCATTTTGCATCGCCTAAAGTCACATGAGTGGCCTGACCACACAAACCAAGTTAGGAGTGAATTTACTGCTGGATTCCACTTATTTTTACTAGATAAGCACCCCCAAAGCGTGAAAGCACTGTTCTGCTCACTTATATGATAGTATGGGAAGTTGGTAAAATGAGCTGTTCAGCTGCTGAAAAGGCGATTGCAGCAATAAAAAACTGAAAAAACGCCTATTATTTTAGTTTGCAATGTGTGAGAAAACCAAACTTTAAACTGTATGTTGTACAGGTCCCCAAGCTCTACTTCCACAGCAAAAATGAGCTTGATTGATGCGTTTTGTGTGTTTTTTCACAAATTTCACTTTTTAAGTTACGTGTGCCTATGGGAAATTGCATTGAATTTTGCATAGGCGCCTAAAGTCACATGAGAGGCCTGACCACACAAACCAAGTTAGGAGTGAATTTACTGCAGCAATAAAAAAAACTGAAAACAATAATATTATTATTATTTGCAATGTGAGAGAACCAAACTTTAAAAACTGTATGTTGTACAGGTCCCCAAGCTCTATTTCCACAGCAAAAAATGAGCTTGATGCGTTTTGTGGTTTTTTCACAATTTCACTTTTTAAGTTCTGTGTGCCTATGGGAAATTGCATTGAATTTCCCATAGGCGCCTAAAGTCACATGAGAGGCCTGACCACACAAACCAAGTTAGGAGTGAATTTACTGCTGGATTCCACTTATTTTTACTAGATAAGCACCCCCAAAGCGTGAAAGCACTGTTCTGCTCACTTATATGATAGTATAGGGAAGTTGGGTAAAATGAGCTGTTCAGCTGCTGAAAAGGGCGATTTGCAGCAGCAAAAAAAAACTGAAAACGCCTATTATTTTAGTTTGCAATGTGATAGAAACCAAACTTTAAACTGTATGTTGTACAGGTCCCCAAGCTCTATTTCCACAGCAAAAATGAGCTTGATGCGTTTTGTGGTTTTTTCACAATTTCACTTTTTAAGTTCTGTGTGCCTATGGGAAATTGCATTGAATTTCCGCGCTAAAAAGCACATGAGAGGCCTGACCACACAAACCAAGTTAGGAGTGAATTTACTGCTGGATTCCACTTATTTTTACTAGATAAGCACCCCCAAAGCGTGAAAGCACTGTTCTGCTCACTTATATGATAGTATTGGGAAGTTGGTAAAATGAGCTGTTCAGCTGCTGAAAAGGCGATTGCAGCAATAAAAAACTGAAAACGCCTATTATTTTAGTTTGCAATGTGAGAGAACCAAACTTTTAAAAACTGTATGTTGTACAGGTCCCCAAGCTCTATTTCCACAGCAAAAAATGAGCTTGATGCGTTTTGTGGTTTTTTTCACAATTTCACTTTTTAAGTTCTGTGTGCCTATGGGAAATTGCATTGAATTCCGCCTAAAGTCACATGAGAGGCCTGACCACACAAACCAAGTTAGGAGTGAATTTACTGCTGGATTCCACTTATTTTTACTAGATAAGCACCCCCAAAGCGTGAAGCACTGTTCTGCTCACTTATATGATAGTATTGGGAAGTTGGTAAAATGAGCTGTTCAGCTGCTGAAAAGGCGATTGCAGCAATAAAAAAAACTGAAAAACGCCTATTATTTTTAGTTTGCAATGTGAGAGAACCAAACTTTAACTGTATGTTGTACAGGTCCCCAAGCTCTATTTCACAGCAAAAATGAGCTTGATGCGTTTTGTGGTTTTTTCACAATTTCACTTTTTAAGTTCTGTGTGCTATGGGAAATTGCATTGAATTCCGCGCCTAAAGTCACATGAGAGGCCTGACCACACAAACCAAGTTAGGAGTGAATTTACTGCTGGATTCCACTTATTTTTTACTAGATAAGCACCCCCAAAGCGTGAAAGCACTGTTCTGCTCACTTATATGATAGTATTGGGAAGTTGGTAAAATGAGCTGTTCAGCTGCTGAAAAGGCGATTGCAGCAATAAAAAACTGAAAACGCCTATTATTTTAGTTTGCAATGTGAGAGAACCAAACTTTAAACTGTATGTTGTACAGGTCCCCAAGCTCTATTTCCACAGCAAAAATGAGCTTGATGCGTTTTGTGGTTTTTTTCACAATTTCACTTTTTAAGTTCTGTGTGCCTATGGGAAATTGCATTGAATTTTGCATAGGCGCCTAAAGTCACATGAGAGGCCTGACCACACAAACCAAGTTAGGAGTGAATTTACTGCTGGATTCCACTTATTTTTACTAGATAAGCACCCCCAAAGCGTGAAAGCACTGTTCTGCTCACTTATATGATAGTATTGGGAAGTTGGTAAAATGAGCTGTTCAGCTGCTGAAAAGGCGATTGCAGCAATAAAAAACTGAAAACGCCTATTATTTTAGTTTGCAATGTGAGAAAACCAAACTTTAAACTGTATGTTGTACAGGTCCCCAAGCTCTACTTCCACAGCAAAAATGAGCTTGATGCGTTTTGTGTTTTTTTCACAATTTCACTTTTTAAGTTATGTGTGCCTATGGGAAATTGCATTGAATTTTGCATAGGCGCCTAAAGTCACATGAGAGGCCTGACCACACAAACCAAGTTAGGAGTGAATTTACTGCAGCAATAAAAAAAACTGAAAACGCCTATTATTTTAGTTTGCAATGTGAGAGAACCAAACTTTAACTGTATGTATTTAACCTGTACACAGGTCCCCAAGCTATTTCCACAGCAAAAATGAGCTTGATGCGTTTTGTGGTTTTTTTCACAATTTCACTTTTTAGTTTCTGTGTGCCTATGGGAAATTGCATTGAATTTTGCATAGGCGCCTAAAGTCACATGAGAGGCCTGACCACACAAACCAAGTTAGGAGTGAATTTACTGCTGGATTCCACTTATTTTTACTAGATAAGCACCCCCAAAGCGTGAAAGCACTGTTCTGCTCACTATATGATAGATAGTATTGGGAAGTTGGTAAAATGAGCTGTTCAGCTGCTGAAAAGGCGATTGCAGCAATAAAAAACTGAAAAAACGCCTATTATTTTAGTTTGCAATGGTGAGAGAACCAAACTTTAAACTGTATGTTGTACAGGTCCCCAAGCTCTATTTCCACAGCAAAAATGAGCTTGATGCGTTTTTGTGGTTTTTTTTCACAATTTCACTTTTTAAGTTCTGTGTGCCTATGGGAAATTGCATTGAATTCCGGCGCCTAAAGTCACATGAGGGCCCTGACCACACAAACCAAGTTTAGGAGTGAATTTACTGCTGGATTCCACTTATTTTTTTACTAGATAAGCACCCCCCAAAGCGTGAAAGCACTGTTCTGCTCACTTATATGATATTGTATAGGGAAGTTGGTAAAATGAGCTGTTCAGCTGCTGAAAAGGCGATTGCAGCAATAAAAAAAAAAGTGAAAACGCCTATTATTTTAGTTTGCAATGTGAGAGAACCAAACTTTAAACTGTATGTTGTACAGGTCCCCAAGCTCTATTTCCACAGCAAAAATGAGCTTGATGCGTTTTGTGGTTTTTTCACAATTTCACTTTTTAAGTTCTGTGTGCCTATGGGAAATTGCATTGATTTCCGCCTAAAGTCACAATGAGTGCCCTTACCTGACCACACAAACCAAGTTAGGAGTGAATTTACTGCTGGATTCCACTTATTTTTACTAGATAAGCACCCCCAAAGCGTGAAAGCACTGTTCTGCTCACTTATATGATAGTATTGGGAAGTGGGTAAAAATGAGCTGTTCAGCTGCTGAAAAAGGCGATTGCAGCAATAAAAAAACTGAAAACGCCTAATATTTTAGTTTGCAAGGTGATAGAACCAAACTTTAAACTGTATGTTGTACAGGTCCCCAAGCTCTATTTCCACAGCAAAAATGAGCTTGATGCGTTTTGTGGTTTTTTTTTCACAATTTCACTTTTTAAGTTCTGTGTGCCTATGGGAAATTGCATTGAATTCCGCCTAAAGTCACATGAGAGGCCTGACCACACAAAAACCAAGTTAGGAGTGAATTTACTGCTGGATTCCACTTATTTTTACTAGATAAGCACCCCCAAAGCGTGAAAGCACTGTTCTGCTCACTTATATGATAGTATTTGGAAGTTGGTTAAAATGAGCTGTTCAGCTGCTGAAAAGGGGATTGCAGCAGCAATAAAAAACTGAAAAACGCCTATTATTTTAGTTTGCAATGTGAGAAACCAAAACTTAAACTGTATGTTGTACAGGTCCCCAAGCTCTATTTCCACAGCAAAAAATGAGCTTGATGCGTTTTGTGTTTTTTTCACAATTTCACTTTTTAAGTTCTGTGTGCCTATCGGAAATTGCATGCATTCTTTTCCGCCTAAAGTCACATGAGAGGCCTGACCACACAAACCATGTTAGGAGTGAATTTACTGCAGCCAATAAAAAAACTGAAAACGCCTATTATTTTAGTTTGCAATGTGAGAGAACCAAACTTTAAAACTGTATGTTGTACAGGTCCCCAAGCTCTATTTCCACAGCAAAAATGAGCTTGATGATGCAATTGTGGTTTTTTCACAATTTCACTTTTTAAGTTCTGTGTGCCTATCGGAAATGGCATTGAATTCCCGCAGTATAAAGTCCAATGAGAGCCTGACCACACAAAACCATGTTAGGAGTGAATTTACTGCAGCAATAAAAAAAAAACTGAAAACGCCTATTATTTTAGTTTGCAATGTGAGAGAACCAAACTTTAAACTGTATGTTGTACAGGTCCCCAAGGTCTATTTCCACAGCAAAAAATGAGCTTGATGCGTTTTGTGGTTTTTTCACAATTTCACTTTTTAAGTTCTGTGTGCCTAAAAAAATTGCATTGAATTTCCCATAGGCGCCTAAAGTCACATGAGAGTGCCTGACCACACAAACCACCAAGTTAGGAGTGAGGTTTACTGCTGGATTCCACTTATTTTTACTAGATAAGCACCCCCAAAGCGGGAAAGCACTATTCTGCTCACTTATATGATAGTATAGT